>LZPO01108202.1:64508-90067 GCA_001675575.1 Neotoma lepida | reverse complement strand
ATGCCACTGAAGAAAACTAATTTTCCCTTTGCCAAGGGGTACCAATTGCAGGTAGCTTATGCTTAGTGGTGGGACTCCATGGCTACTTCCCCTTCTCAGTTCTGTGACCTCATCTAGCTTAAAGTTGTACAGGATTTGTAAATGCTACCACAGTCTCTATGAGTTCATATGTGCATCATTCAAGCCTGTTGTGTCTGGAAGACAGTGTTTCCTCTGACTCTTAAAATCTTTCTGTCTCCTCTCCCTGAGGTCTGAGAGGAGAGGTTTGATGAAGATATTCCATTTATGGCTGGGTGTTCCAACATAGCTCACTCTATACACATTGTCCAGTTGTGAGTCTCTGTGTTAGTTCCCATCTACTTACAAGAATAAGCTTCTCTAATGTGGGTTGAGTAAGATACTGATTTATGGGTATAACAGGATGTCATTAAGAATCATTTTATTGCTATGTTCCTTTAGCAGAATAATAGTACTGGGCTTTTCTCTAGGTCAATGACCTATCTAGCCTCAAGTTCTTGGCCACTTAAGCAGTGTCAGGTATAGGTTTCATCTCACAGAGTGAGTCTTAAATCAACCCAAAAAGTGTTTGGTTACTCCCATAGCATTTGTGCCACTTTGCTTCAGTATAACTTGCAGGCAGGTCACTGTTGTAGGTTACAAAGCTTGTAGCTGGGTGATGTTGATGATTACTTTTCTCCTCCAGTAGTATGCAGTACCTTCCAGTCAAATCAAATATTGCATGTTTACTCCACCTACACCAGAGAAGATTCTTCTTGTAGTAGGTTGGAATTAACACAGAGACTCACAACTGGACAGTATGCATAAAGTGAGAGACTTGACAAAATTTTAACAATTTTGATTTAATGATTGACTGAACCTAAATTTGAAAAAGAATTAAAAAGTTGCTTGGGACTTGCTAATGACAACAGCAAGAAATTTATACATGGAAGACAGAGTCATGAAGGAAGAAATCAATTTCTTAGTACCAGCACCAGGACATTCTATGACTATCAGCCGGTGTATGGCACTAACAAGTCTATACCGAATAACCACAGTTTGTCAAATCTACCTCCCCTTGATCCTCTTGTTAACTGGAGAGTTGACGTAATCTCTTTGCTTTACTTTAAAACCTCCTTAGCTTTACTTTGTTGTCATGAAACCATTTTGAGGAATATTCAATTTATTCTGCTTCACAGAAGGAGATGGATGGTTTAGTAAGAATGCATTCATAGTAATATGATATTACATATGAAGTCTCATGAATATATTTCGATATAATATGGCTGGCTATATTAAGATTAATTTTTCATACTCAAGAGTATAGTCATAAACATATTAAAACATTTATGAAGATATTTTAAGTGTAAAGTCACCCCTGGGTATCCTCAGGGGAATTGATTCTAGGATGAAATATCAAAATCAGTGGCTATTCAAGGCACTTATATAAAATGGCACATACTTTACATATTATCTATGAATATCCTCCCATTTTAAAAGAGATTAAAGTATCTTGAACATAAAAAGAAATAAAAATAAACCAAAAATAATCCAATCTACAAATGGTCATATGCAGTAATTAGTTTTCACTACAGAATATAAAATGTCCAAGAAATACATGAAAAAAATTTCAACATCCTCAGTTATCATATAATGCATATCAAGATGGCACTGAGATACCATCATATTCCAGTCAGAACAGTAAGTCAAACAACAAATGCTGGCAATAATACAGAAGAGAAACCTTTATATACCATTGGTGGACATATATATCAATGTATCCACTATGGAAATCAGCATAGTGGTCCTTCCAAAAAACAAAAAACTTAATTATCATGTAACTCAACTATACTACTCCTGAGTATATACCAAAATGAATCCAACTCAGCATACATTAGAGGTATCTGCACACATATGTTCTTTGCAGCACTACAACAAAATTTGAGGCATGAAAATAACAATTTTATAGAATTTTTTTAGAAATATGTACTAAGATATTTAAGATGAAGTGATACCTTAGATTTTTTACAAAATAATCTTTAGCAGAGGAAGCATGTTACATAATTGCACCTACACCTGTAAGACCTAAATGAATAAGTCCCTAGCAGCTATTTATTACTTTGATAAATAATATTATTTTCCATAGTATAAAACATTTTTTAAATGTTACAAAAATTAAAACATTGAAATTTCTAGTTCTCATCAATTGCTCTGTAAACCTCAGGGTTCCAGATATTTAAATATAATCAATTATAGTCATAACAAGTGCTTCCATTAGAAGAGGGGAATGGATTATAATGAGATCCTATATCAAAGGAGCTCAAAACTTGATTGCTAGTGAATCCAAACTTTTCTTTAAGTTGTTATTTTATTTTTGAAAGGTATAACAAATCAAGTGAATATGTTGAACTTATCTCTCAAAGGGAGACAAAAATCATATGCACAACGTATACAATTTATTCATTTCAAAGGTTTTAGAAAGTTGAACAAGGATTTGTTTTAGAGGTCGTTTAAAGATGAGTTCTGTGTGAAATTCAATCCCTTTAGATCTTGTCGTCAGGAGTACTCTGCTTGGATGCTACACTTAGAAAATGTATATCAACAACTTTAGTGTAGCCAAAGGAGGCTATCCACAACTATGAAGTGATACAGAAACCCTTTCAAATGAAATGAGTTAAAATTACTAGGAATGTTTAGCTGGCCAAGAGAAATTTTAGATGTACATGCAAACAGTCTTCTAATCTATAAAACACCTGCCAAGCAATTGGTATATAATACATTTATATAACTCAAGAAAGTGAATAATGAGTAAAAGGTGCAGAAGAGTGGGTTCTGTCCCCACTGTGGAGAGCTTTCAAGCCAGGAGGGTTACCCAGCAGTAGACTGTGCTATGCTGGATGATAAGAAGCTACCCCTGGTAGTGAGCAAATAGATACAACAACGGAATATCCCAGGTCTCTCCCAATCCTAAGCTTTAAGTTGTTCAACCAAGAGCTGCTTTAAACCAAAGAGGAAGGTTTCTTAGCTTTAAAAAGTTTTCCTTAACCAGACAGGTGTCTGTTTATTCAATAAACACGAATACAGAGGAGAGATTTTCCGGTGGAAAATCAATACTTTTAAAGATAAAACCCATCAATGTTACTTGTGTCAAGTGCCTAGAGTAAATTAAGTTTACAACTTCAGCAGACTGTCACGTGAAAGTGTGGCAGGGACTAACAAATTGAATTACCATAGTACTACATCACTCACAAAAGTATTAGTGATAGTGACAGAGGGATATTGAATTTAAATTATTCATCTTTATTGATTGAACAGCACGTCTTAACTAGGAAAGAAGAAGGACAAAGCTGAGATGTTAAACTTACATTTTACATCCCATTGAGAATGATCCTAGGAACGAGTAAAGTGTACATAGATGAAGTTAAGTCCTATGGAAAGCACCAACCTAGTTTTCTCTAGGTCCCATCCCAGTCCTGTCTTCTCTATTCCTGGTCATCTGAATAACATCTAGCTTCCAGGACATGTTCCATATACCATTTTCCACGAGAACCTTCCATGCTCTGTTTCCTATGTACTTCCCAGCCTAGTTTTAGGTTTTATGAGTTTATTTTCCATGCAAGATACTATGCTGAACATCATAAACAGATAAGCGGCACTTTCTCTCAATGAATACAGAATCTAATGCAGGGAAAAAACAACATACAAAGAGAAGCAAAACAAAATGACGAGACAGTGTACATTTCTCTACCATCATAAAAAATTCCCCCAGTTCTCTGTTATCTTCTCAGCTAAGAAGACTTTAGCCTTCAGGGCATCAGAGACCACATTGGAAAATCCTGTGATAGACTCTCCCTAGGAAAAAAGTACCAAAGAAAATGTGTCTATATGTAAGTATATACATAAATTTTTGAATAAATGTTTTGAGTTCAGAGATTCCCCAGAAGCCTAAACAAGAAGCCCTATAGTTTGAAACACCTACCCTAAGGTATTGGTGACTATAGAGTACTTAATGCTTTCAAGTAGGGGACATTTATATTGTTGTGAGAAACTTCTGGAATCTAAATGCATTGAGGCAAAAGAATTGAATGGCAGTAGGAACTTTAAAATTCTTTAAAGGAAACAAGACAAGGAGAGAAAGGCAAATTTTCCCACAAAGTGGCCTAAATTAAGAGATGTCCTAAACAAAAATCTTGTTCACCAAACAAACTTTCATCCAAGTTCTATGCAGCATCTTTCAGGCATCTGTCTGTCACCCACCCAAACCTCCCTTGCTTCATTTTTTTCTTAATTAAACAGAGACAGAAACATTATTCCATCCCCCTCAGAAAAACAACACAATTTATGTCCATAAATTTTATAGTCACTCTAGATAGTATATCTTAATTGTTTCAAAGTCTTTTTTAATTAAAACATGTATAGTTCTTGGTAGAGCTTGAAAATTAGGCAGCTACCAGTAGGCCTCAGGCAAGGAATTTTTCTTCAGCAGAGGAGTAGATAGCCCCAGAGAAATAGTAATCATCTGCCCAGGTAAACTCACTGCCCCTTTGAAGATTAAAGCCTAGCTACTCCAACTGTGGCTGGTGGAGCAGCAATATCAGCATCACCTGGGAATTTATAGGACCTACAGACTCTCAGCCTCATCCCACTCCCACTAAATCAGAATTGCACACTAAGTGATACCCAGGTGATCAGGACATATATTAAAGTTTGAGAGGCACTATATTTAAAGACAGCTTATTCCACATGGAAGCACCATTGAATAGATTCCCAAGCCCAAGGGACTTGGATCTTTGTATAAATGAATTTTAAAACCAAGGAGATCTAATTGGTTTAGTCTCGGCATTTAGCAGAGGGCCTGGAAGCTAAGAAACTCTTGGATAGGAGCATCTTAGAGTCCCCTCCCCCCACAAAAAAAAAACCAACATAGACTATTGCCATTTCTCTTGATTGCCTCCCAGAACTTCAGGATAAGACCCTAGTGATGAAGACACTATACATTTCAATCACAGGACTTGGAGGAATCAATCTGGTACTGCCCTAGAAGTCTCCTCCCTAAGGGCTAGCTCTCACAGCATGGGGAAAGTGCTGTGCAAGATGTCAAAGGATAAAGGTTATCAACAATCCTACTGTAAAGGCACTCCCAGAATAAAAGGAAGGTGATATAGCATGTGGGACAACCCTGTGACATAAAGCACCTAATCAGAACATATGTTACCATACTGGTGGATACGAAGGTACAGAAGTGCAGTGGGGAACAAAGAGGGTATGCATGGCAACATCTTACCGCACTTGGGGCTCAGCCCTTGAATATGAACCTGCTGAGTCAGTGCCAGCATGTGTAAATGCTGCCTCCTAGCAGAAAGCCTTGGTGTCCTGTCTTTCTGTTCAAGCGTCTTCTAACATTATCCATCAGTAAATACTGTTAACCACAATCACCAACCTAGCAAGATATCCCCAGTGGCACAATATTGGCATTTATATCTTGGGAGTAACCAATTGGATTTAAGGTCCACACAATACAGGGAAATTCATGTCTGGCACTGTAAAGCTGGCAAAGAACTAGTGGCTGGACAGGCCACAGATCCTAAAGGAGAACCTATCGTAGTGATTTTTCTAAATGAATATAGCCTCCAAACTGTAATCTAAGTACTTACCTTTATACCCATAAGTAAGTGCAGCTCTTACTCCTCATCAAATAAGATTTTTATGCAGCAAATGGAGGCTATGATATAAATCTACAACTGGTCAAAGACATATAATAAGTGACTATGGGGTACCCAGCCACAAATGAGACATCTACAACTCAACCCTATCTATACCTAAGGCTCAGGAAACATCATGAAAAAGGAGACAGAATGATTTTAATAGCCAGATGACCAGGACAACTGCCATCATACAGTATCTTCTGGATATGATAAGGATACTGTACCCATGAACCCTCAACAATATGGTTGCCCTCACAAGACCATACCAATCGATATGTCAACCTGAGTGGGGAAATTTCAATGGATGGGGACTCAACATAAATGAATAGCTACAAGCAGTATATGCTACTGAGAGAAGGAAAGTGTTCTCAAGGGACAATCCCCTGACAGGTTTCCCAATCCTAAGTGCTCAGCCCTAAACACATGTAAAAATATAGGGGCAACACTAATTGGACATACTGTATATTTGTGTGTGTGTGTGTATGTGTATAAAGCAATAATTACACAGGAGGAGGTCATGAATTTGATAGGAAGAAGGGGGAATGGGAAGAAGTGGAATGGGGAGAAAGAGTGGTTAAAATGTTGTAAATACAGGGTGCTCACACATGAAATTCTCAAAGTGTGGTTGGTACAGATCCACGGAGAACATCCATTGATGACGGTGATACAGGGAAGCAGATTCTTTCCAAGTTGTTGCTCAAACTTTAAGTAGAGCCCTGTCATGGTATATAAGGATTGGGCCAGACTGTCAAAGTATTCAGGTTTCATGAGGGAAAAACAACAAGAGTGCTGGGGAAGCAAGCCCAAATATTACATGCCCTTGACTTAGAAATGGCACGTGCTCACATTCGACTGATAATGATTTACTTACTCACATGACTACACCTAACTATAAGCAAAGCTGGGTATATATTTTGGCCAAACAGCCGTGTTTTTAGGGGTCTTTCTATGACCATAGAAGAAAGGCAAATGTTTTTTGATGGACAGCTGGCAATCTCTGCATAGAGGCCTGAAGCAAAGGACATCTGATCTAATCACGCAAATGAGATGATAATATCATAAACCGAAGGGGTAGTATTGAACATGGGAAGAAGTAAGTGGTTTGCTTCATATATACTATCTTTTGAAGAATTTGCAGAAAGAATAGGAAACTTGAGAGTTTTAACCTGAATGACTCAAAAAAAAGTTGAATGAATTCTTGGATGAGCAATATTCCTCCTGAGCCAGACATTTATTTATTTCTCTCACTATGTTCCTAAATCCAACACTGTTCTTTGTTTGAATAAAAATCAGCTTCTTCTAGGAAATCCAGATTTCAAATCTTATTTTTAGTGATTTCTCTGTATGTGAACTTAAGCAAATCTTAGTTTCATTGTCTATAAAGTTGAAACAGCAGTAGCCAGAATATCATAAGCTTTAGTAATGAATAATAATAATAAAATACCAAAAGATACATAGCATAGTGCAGGACATTCAAGAAGCACTTCAAAAAGCAGCATAACAGAGTTGTGAAAATGATTCCATATAATTAAATATGCTTTTGTAATGCATGTTACAAACTTCCCAGCATATGGAAAGTATTCAGAAATCGCATATATTATGAAATGGGAGGCTACAGTTACCAAAGATAAATTTAGTGACTTCTCGTATTAGTTCAGAGGCAATAACACTAAAACTACACTCTCTTACCACAACATAGGAACTAAATGAGTATATACTACAGGGTACTGGGCTGTTAGAAATAATCTTCTTACACACCTGCCTAATAAGTATCAGACTTATTTTCTCCCTGTCTCTGAGAAATAAAATAGGACAATGACATCTTCCATCCACTAGTGTCAGAGAGGAATATAAATGATCTTTATTCCAACAATAATGTTGCTGTAGTTTTATTAACTACTCATGAACAAAGCAGAATGATCGAGACAAAGTCTCCATCAAAAATTAAACTTAAGCCATTTTATAGAAGTGATTGTCTGTGCTTGACTTAGATAGACTCCTTTGTAGGACTACAAAGGAACTTTGTAGACTCCTACAAAGAAACCAGAGTAGGAAAGCCAGTGAGAGCCACTTGTCTTCCTTTCCTCCACAGTTCTCAATGTCATTCATTGAATTTAAGCAACAGACTAGATCTCTGATTGTGAAATGGCATTTTTATAATGAGCCATATGTTATAATCTATCTATGTCTTATCATATACACCTTCATACACATTGATAGTTTTAGCACTTGTAAGAAATGCTAGGCAAACATTTTTTCTATAGGCTAATCCATAATCTAAAAAGATTTTAGTCTTCCCTCCTAAAAGTACAGCCAGTATATCCTTTCATCAATTTGATATGGTACAAATTCTTATCCTAATAGTGAAATGTTTCACTAAAGCATGCCCAGTGATTGGGCAAAACCAAAACTTATTTTATGCTACAGTCATCCTAGGGTCCTTCCTGCTAGGTAGCCTTCCTGGATCTGTGAGTTGCAGACTGATTGTCCTTTGGTTTATATCTAGTATCCACCTATTAGTGAGTACATACCATATTTGTCCTTCTGAGTCTGGGTTACCTCACTCAGGATGATATTTTCTAGTTCCATCCATTTGCCTGCAAATATCATATGGTCATTGTTTTTTCTCTGCTGAGTAGTACTCCATTGTGTATATGTACCACATTTTCTTAATCCATTCTTCAGTTGAAGGGCATCTAGGTTGTTTCCAGGTTCTGGCTATTACAAATAATGCTGCTATGAACATAGTTGAGCATGTTTCTTTGTGGTATGATTGAGCATTCCTTAGGTATATACCCAAGAGTGGTATCGCTGGGTCTTGAGGAAGATCGATTCCCAATTTTCTGAGAAACCACCATACTGATTTCCACAGTGGTTGTACAAGTTTGCACTCCCACCAACAGTGGAGAAGTGTTCCCCTTGCTCCAAATCCTCTCCAACATAGACTGTCATCAGTGTTTTTGATCATAGCCATTCTGACAGGTGTAAGGTGGTATCTCAGAGTTGTTTTGATTTGCATTTCTCTGATGCTAGGAGATTTATTTTATAGGTTAAAAAAACTAAGAATTTCTATTATGGTAAAAAGGTTTGTCGCTATGCATAAATATTTGATAAATCTAATTTTATCAATTATAAGTCAATCATGATGACACATGCTTATAATAATAGCATTTGGAAAGAAGATTCAAGAAGACTGCAGTAAGTTGAGGCCAGCCTGGGCTATAAATCATGTAGCACATTTACAAGGACTACAGACTGACTCTATTTTTAAAAAACACAAATAAAATGAATTGACCTTATCTATTACAGAAAAGAGTCTATTTTCATAGGATTTAAGATTTTTACAGTTAACGCTATTTTTGCATTATATTAATAGAGCTCTGCCTAGGTACCCAACCCAAGGTGGCTCTGTCTATCCTGCTTCAGTTACCTAAATTAACAAGCTTTCAGCATTTGAATCCTTGGGCCTGATGGCTAATCTTCATTGTCAACTTGATTGAATTAAGATATATCTAGGGCATTAATGAGATACAACTTTGGGTGTTGTGTGAGACTGTTCCTGGGAAGACACAACCCAAACATCTAGTCACTCCAGACAAAGAACCACTGACACATCAAAGTAATGATTGTACCAAAGACAAACGGGTGAAGCAATGAGTTAATTACTGTCATTTACAGGAGTATATATTGGGGTAAAATCACTAGCAATCCATGGAGACTGCTTAATGGGCAAAGGAATTTATCTGGGGGTAAACTCAAAAGACAGAATAAAGGAATTTGTCACAGGATCCTGGAAGGGTGAGGCACAGTCCAACACATTTCTCTGGGGAGCTCTACCCTGGCCCATACCAGCATCTAAAACCACAAGGTAGCAAAGAGAAAGAGCATACATGAATCCCAGGTCTTAAGGGTCCCCCAGCGGCCACGTCCCAGGGGCATGTACTTCAAGGTCATAGGCAGGTGTAACAGCCACCTGCTACCTCACTAGGGGCAGTGCTTCAGGGCATGGTTCAAACAGCCACAAGTATAGGAGAAGAGTTACTTATAGGAGCAGGAATGACTCAAAGACAGCTGCATCACTGAAAAGCCCACCTAGCCTGGGGAATGACAATAATCTTGGAGGGGGTCCTTGTGTATCTTGTTTTATAACTCTCTTGAAACTTTTGTTTACTGCCTAAACCTCATGGCCATTCCTCCTACTTCTTGGAGGAACCTTATCAACTTAGAACTTGCAGAGCCTTAAGGGGCCTCCCTCCAGATGGAATGTTTCAACTCAGAGGAAATTGCTATACAAGTGTGTCTGTAAGAATTTTTCCAGAAGAAATTAACTGGAGGAGTAAGATATGCTCTGAAGTGGGTAGCACCATCCCACTGCCTTGGGTCCTAAACAGAAAAAAAATAAGAAATCAAACTGAATACAAGCATTCCTCTTTCTCTGTTTCCTGACCTGCTGAGATGTGAGCAAGCAGCCTCATGTTCTCATTGTCATGTGTGGTAGTATTTTGTCTATGTTCCCCAATAAAATTTATCTGAGGATCAGAGGAACAAGGTCAGCTGCTAGTCTTACAAAATTAGCACATGCCCTTAATCCTATCACTTAGCAAGCAGAGTCTGTCTGAAACTCTGTGTGTTCCAGGTCACACTAGGAAAAAAAGTCAAGCATGGAGACACACGCTTTTAATCCCAGCATCAACCATAGAATTGTGGAGGTCTATACAGACAGACAGGAAGTGACAGAGATGGGCGATAGGAGGAAGTGATGTAGCTAGGATAAAAGAGCCAATGGGAGAACAGAACAGAAAGGGATATATAGATGTAGAGGTCTAGGAAGTCAGACACACACTCTTTTTTGGGAAGTGGCAGCAGTGGTGTAAGGTGAGGCTGGTAGCTGTTCCTAATTCCTCTGATCTCAGTCAAACTTTTACCCCTATCTCTGCCTCCGTGTTTTATTTAAAAAGACCATTTAGAAAATCCGTCTTACAGTCATGGAGTTACCTGTAGCCATGCCTTCCCCATCATGATGAACTGCAGCCCCTCAAACCACGTATCTTAGTTTCTTTTCTATTGCTGTGAAGAGGTAAGTTATAGAAGAAACAGATTACTGGGGGCTTACAATTTTAGAGGGTTAGAGTCTATGACCATTATGGCAGGGAACATGGCAGTAGGCAGGCAGGAATGACACTGGAACAGTAGCTGAGAGCTTACATCATGAGACACAACCATGAGACAGAGAGAAAGAGCTAACTAGGAATGGTGTCGTCTCTTGAAACCTCCAATTCCACTCCCAGTGACATACCTCCTCCAATAAAACCATACTAATCCTTCATAAATATTTCCACCAACTACTAAATACTATTTTTGTATTATATTAATAGATCCTCTTATATAAGCCTATGGGGGTCATTCTCATTCAAACCACCACATCATGAATCAAAATAAATACTTTTTGAGATATTTTTGTGAATTATCTGGCTATATCAATAAGAAAAGTGACTAACATTCAGTTTATATTTTTGCATCCAAAATAAAGCTAAGCCACATATGAACAAAAGATTTCAGAACATAATGTAGGTTCTATACCTACTTGTCACACTGATTTTCCACAATAGTACTTACTTCCAGCTTGACTTAAATTATAACCATGCATTCATAGTTTCTTAGAAACAATGTGCAAAAATACTTCAGCTTTTCTGCCCCTAGTTTCCTCAAACCAAGGTAATGGTACTGTTTACTACACAGACCTATCATGGGAAATGAAGTGATATTTACAGAACATCAAGCACATATCAATTGTTCAATAATAGTGATGGTATAATGGAGATAGTTGTGCTTAAAATGGTATCATTATAATTAGTTTCTAGAACATTCCCTTGCCACTTCCCATCAAAACATTTATTCCATGTCCCTTGAGGCCCTATCTACATACCCCCATCACATTCTGACAAAGTGCTGAAAATATTTACAACAAAAGATGAAAATAAAAAGAGATTGAGAGACTAGTTATTTTGGAGACTCCCACACTTTGTTGTCACACCTTTATTATATATGTTATGGAACTATACCTGACTGGTTCCATTTAGCTCCAAGAGTAAAAGAAAGAGTGGAAAGATGAGTTTTGCCAGGTATTCTAGAAATTGACTTTTTCACTCAAGCAATTTGAACATATGATTTTGAAAAAAAAAATAGAAGAACAGAAGCAAACAAGCTTTTGTCATTTCAATCTCCCCAGTTCCCTGCCTCCCTGAACTCTAGCCTTCCCTCAAACACAAACATACACAGCAAAGCAAGTATCTCTGGGCACAGGTAAGCTGCGTAAAAGATCATAATGTTCTGTCACAGTGGAGCCAAGGGTAAATGTTGTATTGTGTTGTAGTCAAACACATTTGATAAGAAATAATGCATGAAAGGGGGAGCACAGGTGTTGTCAGGAACGTGTTAGAATGCCTCTGTGCGTCTCAGAATTGATAAACATTAAAAGCCTGAGCACAGAACAAAACTAGTCAGAATTCTCTCTTCCTGAGAATATTGGATTTGCCATGGCTATTTCTAAGCCCCCTGATGGCCCATAAGAAGTGATAAAAATCTCTTAGCTGTGAGTTGATCTTTTCCAGAAAAAGCAGAAGATCCTAACCAGAGTATTTGGCTGCAAGAGAGTTTTACATTTCAAACAAACAGTGATTTTTAAATATATATATTAATATATATATATGACAAAAGGCTTATATGATATATTCATTCATCTAAATAAAACTGATAACATAGAATGCCTTCCTAGCTCTCAGTTTACAATCTTTTGTGTTTGTCATCCTTACTAACTTCCAAAGAACCTGAATCTGATTTCTCTTGGATTTAAAATAGTAAAAGCCTTCTAAACATGGAATGATTTTTATCCAAGAAAATGGACTTCCTCCATGGATGCTGTCTGCTTCAGAGGTCAGTAATAAGTAAGGCACCAAGCCAATTCAGACATTTTTAAGTACAGATCAGGGCTAGATTCACCAGGAGGTAGCTTCCCATGTTGAAAACTAATCATTTTGCCACATGTCATCAAAATTAAATCTTTCAGGGTAAGACAGAGGGTGCTGGGCATGAAATTAGAAAGGGAACTAGTTAGGAAAGAGAATCATTCAGAGTAGGACTGGTACAAGAGATATTCATGGGAGTGAATATGGTCCAAATACCTTATGTACATATATGAAAATATCATAAGGCAACCTATTATGCTTAATAAAAATATGCCTTTTAAAATTAAAACCAAAGGCACATATATTCTAAAAAGATAAAAGTATGCACATTTGTTTATCATGTAGAAAACTCTGGATACTTTGTTAGATCCAGAGAATTTGGGTATCAGCAATGCAAAGATGGTCTGAAGGGGGTCTTGAGGTTTTGGAGTCAATGGTGGAACAGATGCTGAAAGAATAATTTTGATCAGAAACAGTTCTCTGGCATCTCTTCTGACTCTCTAAGCATCTCAACATATGTACTTATCACACATTAGCTGGCCCCTTCCCTAAGATCTTCAATTAACATTATTGTCCTGGTAGTGCTTTAACTAACCTTGTCTGATACCTGTAAAAGATGAAGTTGAAGACCTAGAAGGAGAACAGCGATGTTTAAAAGATATGAAGATAAGAGAAAACACTTCTTTCCTCAATCCTGATGTTGTTTTGTATGACTTTAACTCACTTCTTCTTGGAGAAGAGGTATTAACCTGAGTATTGAGTCGGCCAGAAAACTAGTCCCATTTGTCTTAGTAAATTTTTAAAACTTAAAAAATTTATTTTATGGTCATCCACTGTTTCTGGCTTTTAAAATCTTTCCACTCCCCTTTTCAACAATGATCCCCAAGCCTTTGGAGGGGGGTATTGTTTACTGCTTGAGTTGGTTTATGGCATGAATGTAGGAGAGTAGGGCCTAAAGATGAGGTAGACTAAAGTCTCATGCAATATCCAACTTTATTCAGAGCATCAGACAATTTATACTCTGAATGTTACTATCACAAAGACAAACTGCATGTGGCAAAAACATGTTTTTCCATAGATGTATATGAATAACAACAGCTGAAATAAGCTCACTCTGATCCTCTACACCTGGGGGGAGCATAAAAACACATTCCAAGAATGATTCTGTATTTTGAAGAAACTGAGATTACAAGACTCTTGTCTTTTTCTCTTGGAGTTTTCTCACAAGCACTCAGAATTCTCACAGGACTCTATCCTTGGACTGTGTCTGACATGTGAGATACGGTATCCCATTTAGGGCTGAACATTCTGAAGGCTCTCACTCTCTGCTCCTTGATCGATTGAAGGACAAAGGCAGTGAATGACTATAAAAGGAAACAATATTTTCTAGACATATCAGGGCAGCTGCACATACTAACTCACAGAGGCTATGACAGTATACACAAATTCTGCACAAGCTCAAGCTGGAAAAAAATTCCAGCCTGGAGATGTGAAGTGGTCATAAGATCTCATTCCTAACTGAGGAGCTATTGACAATCAATATCCCCTTAGAAGAGAGTCAGTTCTCTGTAATGGTATAGGCCCTAATAAATTGACCATAGTCTTCTGGAAGGTCTCCACATCCAAGAATATATAGACAGCACTAATTGAACATGATAGGATTTTTTCAAGAGGACATAAAGTTGGGTGGGTAGGGAAAGGTAGTGGATCTTGGAGACACCGGAGGCATAGGGTGAATATAATCAAACCACACTGTATAAAATTGTTAAAGAACTGATAAAATTGTTTTGTATGTGTATGTGTGTTGCTGGAAGTTAAAAGAAATCTGTCAAAGTCAGTTTTCTCCAACGATAGGACCAAGGGATCAAACTCTAGTCCTAAGATTTAGGATCAGGAACCTTGACCCACTGAGCAATCTCACTGGCCCCACTTTGCCCTATTTTTATCTCTTCTTATACTTGGGAGTAAAGATCTCTACAGAGACTATGATCATACTCTGCACCTCTCTAAGAGAATTCTGCAAGGCTCTAAACAACCCTGGGGAATGAAGGTCAAGCATCATGACAGCTTAGTACTGCCTCTGACTAGGTAGGTAACTCCACAGTGTAATATTAGGAAGCTTACTCACAGATATAAGCTACATTCCTTTCAGCTTAACCCAAAATAAAGGAGCTATTTTCATTTCCCATCTGTCTTTTTCTCCTTTTTAAAAATATCTATCAATTTGGATTTTGAGTTGTTATTCATTGGACTTCCTCCAGTCCAAACATATGATACATTAGCTCAGGAATGTGGAGAAAGAGAGACAACAATTATAACTAGCAGACTATAATAACAAGAGGGGAGTCTCTGAGTGGAGACAGGTCACAAGGAGATGGGCCTTGAGCTTCAATGTCTAAATGAGTTATTTTAAATTTTTCACTTTTTAGAAGTCACTATTAGATCAAAAATCAGGTCTATATAATTAATCAATTGTGTTTTAAATGCATGAGGTCAAAAATCAGCATCTTGGTGAGAAATTCTTCAAAACTGAACTTAAATGGGAGAGTTTCTGCTTCCAAGCTCACTCACAAGGCTACAGACAGAATCGTATTCCTTGATGACTGTTCTTGCTAAGGTTTGGCACGAAATCTCCCCACCCATAGGCTTGTGTGTTTGAACATGCAGTTTTAAGCTAGTAGAGCTGTTGGGGGAGGCTGTGGGATCTTAAGGAAGTGAGGCCTACCTGGAGGAAATGGATCACTGTGGGAGAGGATTGAGATTTTATTACAGCAGGGCCCTATTTCTTGTTCTCTCTGTCTGTCTCTCTGTGTGTGTCTCTTCCTCTGTCTCTCTGTCTCCATCTCTCTGTCTCTCTCTTACACACACACACACATTCTCTCTCTCTTTCTCTCTCTCTCTCTTGCACTCTCTCTCTCTCTCTCTCTCTCTCTCTCTCTCTCTCTCTCTCTCTCTTTCCTGACTACAGATACAATGTGATTAAGCTTCCTTCTTGCCTGCATCTGGCCTTCTGCTTCCTGGTATACTGAGATGTGAGCAAGAAGCTTTACACTCCTGAGGCCATATCCTCCCTACCATGATGGACTGTAACCTCAAAGTGAGCTAAAATAAACCTTCTTGCCTTAAGTTGTTTAGTAAGGTGTTTGTTACCAGCATCAAGAAAAACAACTAATGCAACTGATCTGAAGGACCCATCCCTTAATGGCAAATGTCTTGTCATATAGTCCTCTCAGTAGGCAACTCACAGCACAGCATGCAGCAACTGGCTTCATTAGCACAAGCAACCAAAAAGAGCCAGAGGAGGGGAAGACACTACACAGATGGAAGTTAGTCTTTTGTAAACTAATTAGGGAAGTTACTCTCCGTCATTTTAGCCATACTCAACTTGGAAGAATACTAAGTTCACCCCACACACCCTGGAAAGATTCTGCAAGGAGTTCCAGGAAGCAGAGATCCATGTGGGACCTCCAGATGGCTATCAGCACCTGTTTGTTTTTATATTAGGAATGCCTGTGGCAGTAATGTATTTATCTTGTAGGTTCTGAGTTCTTTGAATTATATAAAACATCACAGACTACAAACTCTGAAGCCCTGAAGGAACCACATCAATTCCACTGAGGGACAGCATAGGCTAAAACCAATGAAGAACTCCAATTCTCCACAGGCCTGGAGAACTTTTCTCATTAAGATGGAGCAGAATAAGAAGCTAGGGAGAATATATTTTGGTCTTTAATGTCTTTGAACTTTCATTCCCAAAGGGGGGAAAACTTCATTTTAAAATTTAATTCCTTTGGACTTAAGAAATTTGGACTTTCATTTCTCTGGATTTTAACTGTAAAGTATAATGGAATTTAATATCTGGACTCTAATGTCCCCCTGGAAATGTGATAAGGGAAGATTATGTTCAAATGAGTACATCTTATTGCTGTATATTTTTGTAGTCTCTTAATGTTGTCCTTTGAGCTCATTGTATTCCTTTTGATAGGCTATTTATAGCAATGTAGCAGGAAACTGTTCCAGAAGAGAAATAGCATATGATTTTCATCCTTGGGCTTGGGAAAGGAATATTCTTGTTGTTAACTTACTTAACATATTTTTCAAGCATATTTCAGAGCCTCTACAATATACCAGCAGCAGCAGCAGCAGTAGAGCCAGTGATTGTTGTTGGGGGGTAGTCCCATGAAGGTGAAAGCTAGATTGCATTCATAAACTGACCTCCACCCTCCATGGCAGCGCCTCAGGTCAAACTCAGTGGGTTAATGGAAAAACAAACTGGAGAAAATTAGAGAAGACTTGTCTCATTTCTTTCCCTGTGGAAGGTGTGCTAATCCTATAGAAAGGAGAGGGTGGGATGACTTAACCTATTGATGAAAGCTCAGGACCAAGAACTAGTGAATACATGACTCTAGAATACCGCCCTCATTGGGGGATTCAGCTGTGTTCTGCTCCAACTTCTGCCGGCAATGAAAGTGGCCTGTCTTTATAAGAAGCTTACATGGTAGTTCAGCTCACCCTGTGACCAAGGAGATAAGATTCCCCCCAACTGAGGTTCTCCATATGAGAAAGCTCACTTGCTCATAAGTATAAGCTGTGTTTGTGGTATCATTTTTCACAATAAATGTACTAATTTAAACTTCATCTTCAAAGCTAGTGTGGTAGCTCACACCTACACTTCCAGCACCCAGGAGGCTATGGCAGTAGGATAACTGTAAGTTCTAGGCCAGCTTGGGTTACACTGTATTTGAGACAAGCCTGAGCTATAGTGTGAGACTGTCTCAGATGAATGAATGAATGAATGAATGAATGAATGAATGAATGAATAAAAGAACAAACAAACATAAACAAGTGCAAAAATGAACATTGTCTTCAGAATTCTTTCAATTTCTCAATTACTTAGAACTCAGACAAGTAAATGTGTTACTATTCTCCTCCCAACTTACAAACTGTTCTGGAGATAAAGAGAAAATTGATCATCAAGATGACAAAGGACAGAGAATTCTAATAAATAAATGGCGGTGTCCTGCTTGAACCAAGAGAAACATGTAAACATTGGCAGTATCACACCAAAATAAGGAGAACTGCAAAAGAAAGATAACTTAGCTGAGGACAAACAGTTGGCTCCCAAAATAATAGGTCTATTTTAGGACTTTCCTTTTAGACTAAAAAAAAAAAGAACTTTAAACCTTACAAACATTCACTTTTCAAAATTCTACTGATTCAACATAGGCTGAAGGCTGAAGCAGAATTGAGCAACTGTGATAAATAGCAACAGGATCTGTGGCTTATTTGCTCTCACAAATTTCTACTGCCTGTGGGGATTTTCGTGCTACTGGGGGACATGAATTTGCAAATAATGGATTTCTCTGGACCTGGAAGAGTTTCTATCATTTCCTTCATTTTTGTTGACATTTCCCCAATAATTTATGAGCTTCCCTTGATATGTAGAAGGATCAATAGCTGAGTGTGTCTTTGGAAGCTAAGTGACAAAACATTTATATGCTCCAGTGAAAAACTCCACATTTCTCTTGTCATGGTCAATATTTGCAGCTAGCGAACCACTGAGGTGAGCTTTTGTTTGTGCTTACCTGTATCTCCTCAGATATTCTGAGGCACAGATCCCTTTCTAAATGCCAAAGAGGCAGTAGTTTTACAAGGAGCTAGGAAAATAGTGGTAAGGGTTTCAAGATGTCCTCCCAGGGGCTGCAATGAAGAGTGACGAGCTGGACTCTTGTCTCTTTTTCTATTATGCCAGTATTGTGTTGTAATCTGTTTTATGTACATTGAGATCTCCTCAAAGACTTCCATGATAATGAAGAGTTCCACAACTGTAAAATGTTTGTATCTTAAAAAGCAAAAGAATAAAAAATCAGAAAATGATTTGGAAACACTTTTTTTTCCAAGAAGATATACAAATATCTGACAGGCAAATCAGAAGAGATCCACCATCATTAGCCAATAGAAAAATGAGATACCATAATATACCCATAAAGCTAGCTAGTTTTTGAAAGAGAAAGACAAAAATGGAGAGAAAACATCAAGTTTTGGAAATTGGAACACTTTACATTGCTGATGAGAACATAGAATGGTAAAGCTGCTAGGTAAACTGATTATTTAAAAAATTAAAATATAGTTACCATATAGCCTAGCATTTCAACTTCCAAATACACAAAAATAATTAAAATCAGGGACTTGAAAGCTAATTGTGTTAACCCTTGCCTGTAATACTAGCACTTGAGAGACTGAGACAAGATGATGAGGGTAGTCTTTGTTACAGCAACTTCTGGCCTGAGCTTTATATCAAAGACCCATCTCAGAAAAAAGAGAATAAAAATCAATGACTTTGACAGATATTTATACACCTGTCAGAGGCTAGGTATGGTCAAAGGACCTCTGGGGTCCTGTGGATGGAACAAGAAGCATGGAGGTTTTGTTCCCTGCCAGGGTCATGTTTGGTAAGGTCAGTAATGGACTAGTACCAGAGTTCCAGGGGGCCTAAGACCAAGGCCTGAAGCTTAACATTTCACCTGTAAAGCTGTGGTCAAATGTTCTGTGCACTGAGATGTGAAATGCTTTGCTTACTGTACCAACATGTACCTTGCAAAAGAAAACAGAGATACTCTGAATTCCCTGTAATTCTGTTGTCTAATGAACTTCATTGACATCTTTTCTGCTTCCTCATTTGAAGGGTATATAAGAGCTATGATACTAATAAACTTGATGGCTTGGGTCATCAGTCCTTACATCCCTTGACTCTTTCCCTTCTCATCCCTGGTACTCCTCCTCAGAGTCCCAGCATAAGACCAGGAAGAACGGCTGGTTTGGTTCATACATCCATGTTCATATTAACATTATTCACAGTATAGATAAGGAAAATGTGATATATGTATATAGTATAAAGTAATTCAGCATTTAAAAGGAAGAAAAAAATGACATGTTTCACAGTATGAATCAACCTCAAAGATATCACAGTAAGTGAAATAAGTCAATTAGAAAAATACAAAGAGTATATGACGTCACTGATATGAGGTAGATAGAGTAGTCAAATTCCTAAAGATAGAAAGTAAAAAGTAAAATGGAAGCTTCCAACAGTCACAAATGAATATTTAATGGAGATTTTTTGTTTAGTGTATACAGAATCTCATTTTAGGAAGATAAAATGGCTTGAAATCTGGGCAGTTGTAATTATTGCACAATATGGCGAACCAACTTCATGACACTGAACAGTATTCTTTAAAATATTCCAAGTACTGACTTTTATTACAATCTTTAAATATTTGAAAATTGATGTTATATGAGAAGTTATAGCTTTATTGATAATAAAAAATGTCTTTTTTAATATAAGGCAGGTTACTCTCTACCAGAATGTCTCAATATGTACCTTAGGATATTTTCTGAATGTAAACATCTTTCCTGGTAGAAACCAAACACAGTGAGTACTCAGCAACAAGATTCAAGAATCAAATTCCCCTAATGGGGAGCTCAGTAAATAGGACATAGAATGTATGCATCTTCGTGCATGCATTTTTGTGTGTATGCATCTGCATGTGTGTGCATTTGTGTGTGCATGCATTTGTGTGTGCATGCATTTGTGTGTGTGGTCTTTTTGTGTGTGCCTATGTGTATGAATATAAAGAAAGGCATAGAGATGTGAGAGCAGAGAGCTGGCCTGTACCTAACCCCATTAATTGGAGTCAAATTGTTGGCCTAAATAGGCAGCAGATTTTGTAATGGTTTACTGCAGATATACATGGATAGATAAGGTTCTGAAACCAAACTAGGTAGAAAGTTGAAAACTTGACAATAAAGTAGATTCAACTGGAAATGCTTTAACCCAGATGCCAAAGTTGGAGCCTGAACTAAAAGGGTTCACAGACTGAAGAACACATAGATGTAAGTCAGAACAGACACAGAAAAGTATTTAGCTGCAGAGAGAACAGTGGGACAAAGTTAGGTGGAGTGACAGTAGTACTGAATGATCACTGACCATTAGGACATAGTTGTCACCCCTAACATTATGCCACTTTTGAGCATTATCCAACTTGTCTCCAAAATGCTGAACCAAATGAATCAAGACAACAGCAGAAGTTATTGTGCATTCCTTTGCAAATTCCCACAAATAACACTAGAGAGAAATGTTTACAGCCGGAGACCACTGGAGAAGAGAAGGGGAGGGCATCGGCCAAACAAAAAATCCACAAAATCTACATGAGGATAATCAAGAGTAAAGTTTAAAAGTGGGTCATTATGGAATTTCCCTATCATCATCCCACTGGGAATATACTTTGAAGAAAGTGAGTGATTCCAAGAACCGCAGAAATTTTCTGGGTTAATAACAGCTGAATATTTTTTGGTCTTTTTTTATTATTGTAAATAGATTCTTTAGTCATACACTACATCTTGATTATAGTTTTCTCTCCCTCTCCTCCTCCCAGTTCCTCCCACTTTCCCTCCCCTCTGGATCCACTCCCTTTCTGTCTCTCATTAAAAATAATCAAATTATATTTATATTATATTATTAAATATAATAAGATTATATATTATAAAATATGTGAAGTGAAAATTATCATATCAAAGTTGGACACAGCAACCCAACAGGAGAAAAAGAGTTCCAAGAGAAGACACAAGAGTCAGAGACCCACTTGTTCTCACAGTCTGGAGTCCCATAAAAATACTAAGCTAAAAGCTGTAATATATGACAAGGGACCTGGTGCACACTCATGTAGGCCCTTGTGCTTTGTCCTTCAGTCTCTGTGAGCTCACATGTGCCTTGTTTAGTTGATTCAGACAGCCTTTGTTCTCCTGGTGTCCTCTATCCCCTCAGGTTCTTGCAATCTTTCTGCCTCCTCTTCTGTGGGATTCCCTGAGCTCAGAGAGGAGGGATTTGATGGAGACATTGAATTTAGACTCTCTCTCTGCATGATATCTATCTGTGGGTCTCTGCATCTGTTCCCATTGCTGCTGGAGGAAGCCTCTCTGATGATGAGTGGATAAGGCACTGAACTATGAGTATAAAAGAATATCATTATGAATTATTTTATTGAGTTTTTTTTTTTTAGACCGGCAGTGTTTGGTTTTATGCTAGGTCTCTGGGCAATCTAGGCTCTAGTTCTTGATTACCCAAGCAGTGTGAGGTATGGGTTCCTTCTTGTGGAATGTGGCTTAGGTCAAATCAGACATTGGTCAGCTACTCCTACAAGTTCTGTGCCATCACTACCCTGTTACCTAGCATTGCCCTAGAATATTTTGCAGGTAGGACAGATTATAGGCCAAAGCTTTTCTGGCTGGGATGATGTCCACGTTTCTCTTTCTGTAGCCCAAAGAGTACCTTCCTGCACCAAAGAGACTAGAATGTAGGGGTAAAGGCTCCATGTAGGCAACAGCTCGACTTCTCTATGTTCAATAAGTTGTGTGGATGTTGTCCTCTGCAGTTGGGACCCCACTGTCAGTTTGCAGAGAACAACCCTTTGTCTTTAACATCAACCTGGGTTGTTTGGGGATTTCCATGAGACCCCCATTTGCCAACAACTCAATTGAATGCAAATCAGTTCCTCCATTGGAAGCCATGCCTAGCTAAAAGAAATAACAAGATGGCTACAAATTGAGACTACATATCACCTATCACTAGAAGTCCTTCTTAGGATAACCTTCATAGATTCCAGGAAATTTCTACTACACAAGGTTTCCACACCACCCCAAAATGCCCTCCAATTCCAGCCATCTCTCCCCACACTCACCACGTCTACCCCATAACTCCCCTGATGTGATTCCTCCAATCCCATCCCCACCAGTCTGCCAGTAAAATCTATTGTATTTCTCCCTCCCAGGGAGATCCATACATGCCCCCTAATCCCCTTTCCTCTTTACCTAACCTCTATGGGTCTATGGACTGTAGGTTGGTTATATTTTACTTAATGGCTAACATCCACTTATAAGTGACGATATATCATATTTGTCTTTCTGAGTCTGGGTTACCTTACTCAGGATGATTTTTTTTTCTAGCTCCATTCATTTGTCTGAAAATTTCATGATGTCCTTGTTTTTAACAACTGAGTAATACTCCATTGTGTAAATGTGCCACGTTTTCTTTATCCATCCCTTGGTTGAGGAGCATCTAGGCTAGGTTTTGGCTATTACGAATAAAGCTGCAATGAACATGGTTGAGCAAGTCACCTTGTGACAGGATAGAGCCTCCTATAGAGTGAAATAGCTGGGTCTTGAGGTGGATTGATTTTCAACTTTCTGAGGAACTGTCATATTGATTTCCAAAACGGCTGTACAAGTTTGCACTCCCACCAACAGTGGATGTTCTGCATGCTTCTCCAGGCTGAGCTGTCACATGTGTTTTTGATCTTAGTCATTCTGACAAGTGTAAGGTAGAAGCTCTGAGTCATTTTGATTTGCATTTCAATGATGGCAAAGGATGTTGAACATTTCTTTAAGTGTTTCTCAGCTATTTGAAATTCTTCTGTTGAGAATTCTATTTAAATCTGTACTCCATTTTTAATTGGATTATTCCATGTTTTGGTACCTAGTTTCTTGAGTTCTTTATATAGTATATTAGTCCTCTATTGAATGTGGAGTTGCTGCTTTGTCTGATTGAAGGTATCCTTTGCCTTACAGTAGCTTTTCAGTTTCATGAGGTCCCATTTAGATCTTAGTACCTGCTCTACTGGTGTTCTTTTCAGAAAGTCATCTTCTGTGCCAATGCCTTCAACGCTATTCCTCAATTTCTCTTCTATCAGCTTGAGTGCATCTGGTTTTATGTTGAGGTTTGATCCACTTGGACTTGAGTTTGTTCAGGATGATAAATATAGATCTATTTGCATTCTTCTACATGCAGACATCCAGTTTGACCAGCACCATTTGTTGAAGATGCTGTCTTTTTTGCAGTGTGTATTTCTGGCTTCTTCATAAAAAAATTGGTTGTCCATATGTGTGTAAATTTATATCTGGGTCTTCAATTTGAGAGGTGACAACCTTATTTTGTTCCTGATTTTAGTGGAATTGCTTTGAGTTTCTCTCCATTTAATTTGATGTAGGCTGTAGGCTAGCTGTAAACTGCCTTTATTATATTTAAGCATGTCCCTTGTATCCCTGATATCTTCAAGACTTTCATCATGAAGGAGTATTTGATTTTTTTGTCAGAGACCTTTTTTGCATCTAGTGAGATGATCATGTGTTTTTCTTTTCTTTCAGTATGTTTATGTGGTGGATTACATTTACTGAGTTTTGCATATTGAACCATCACAGTACCTTGGGGATGAAGCCTACTTGATCATGGTGGATGATCTTTTTTATATGATCTTAGATTTGGTTTGCAAGTATTTTATTGAGTATTTTTGCATCTATGTTCATATGATAAATTGTTCTGTAATTCTATTTCTTTGTTGAGTCTTCACGTGGTTGGGTATCAGGGTAACTGTGGCCTCATAAAATGAATTGGGCAATGCTCCTTCTGTTTCTATTTTGTGGAATAATTTGAGGAGCATTGGCGTTAACTCTTCTTTGCAAGCCTGGTAGAATTCTGCACTAAAACTATCTGACCCTGGGCATTTTTCGTTGGGAGATTTTTAATGACTGCTTCTATTTCACTGGGAGTTAGAGGTCTATTAATATTGCTTATCTGATGCTGATTTAACTTTGGTAAGTGGTACCTATTGAGAATTACTTTTTTAGATTTTCCAATTTGGTGGAGTACAGGTTTTTACAATTCTCTGGATTTCTTCAGTGTCTGTTGTTATGTCACTATTTGTTTCTGATTTTGTTAATCTGGGTATTTTCTTTATGCCTTTTAGTGATTATGGATAGGGGTCTGTGTATTGATTTTCTCAAAGAACCAACTCTATTTCATTGATTCTTTGGACTGTTCTCTTTGTTTCTATGTTATTTATTTCAGCCCTCAGTTTGATTATTTCTGGCCATCTACCACTCTTTGGTGTGTTTGCTTCTTTTTGTTCTAGAGCTTTCAGGTGTGCTGTTAAGGTGCTAGTATGAGATCTCTTCATTTTTTAAAAAATGTAGACATTTAGTGCTATGAACTTTTTTCCTCTTAGAAAAGTTTTCATTGTGTCCCGTAAGTTTGGGTATGCTGTGTATTCAAATTCTTGAGAGTCTTTAAATTTTTTTTGTTTCTGTCTTGACCCATTTTTCATTCAGAAGGGAGTTGTTCAATTTCCATGAGTCTGTAAGCTTTCTGTTGTTTCTGTAATTGTTTATATTCAGCTTTAACCCATGGTGGCTGACAGGATTCAGGAAGTTATTTCAATTTTCTCTTATCTGCTGAGACTTGCTTTGTATCTGAGTATGTGGTCAATTTTGGAGAAAGTTTCATGAGTTCAGAGAAGAAAGTATATTCTTTTGTGTTTGGGTGAAATGTTCTGTAAATGTCTGTTAGGTCCATCAGGTTTATAATGTCTGTTAGCTCCAATAATTGCATTTCATTTTTGTCTGGATGACCTGTTCATTGGTGAGAGTGGGATATTGAATCTCCCATTATCAGTGTGTGCAGGTCAACATGTGATTTAAGCTATAGTAGTGTCTCTTTTACAAACTTTGGTGGCCTTTGTTTAGGATATAGATGTTAATAATTGAAATGTCAACTTGGTGGACTTTTCCTTTGATGAATATGTAGTGTCCTCCCTATCTCTTTTGATTAATTTTGTTTTGAAGTCTGTTTTGTTAGATATTAAAATAGCTATACCAGCTTGCTTCTTAGGTCCATTTGCTTGGAGTATCTTTTTCCAACACTTTACCCTAAGGTAATGTCTATCCTTGATATTAAGGTGTGTTTGTTGGATGCAGAAGAAGGATGGATCCTGTTTTTACATCCATTCTATTAGCCTCTGTCCTTTTATTGGGGATTCAGTTCATTGATACTTAGAGATATCAATGA
>LZPO01108202.1:51631-64329 GCA_001675575.1 Neotoma lepida | reverse complement strand
TGGGGAGGAGCTGCCTTTGGGTGAGCAGGGGTGCCTGCTGGGGTAGGGGTCTTAGACAAAACAACAAGTTGGTTAGAATGGGGAGATCTATGGGATCCTCAGGAGATGTGAGCAGGGGACAGGGAAGGCTTCTGAAGGTGCTGTGATGTAGAGATTAGGAAGAGACTGGGGGATTGTGTCTGGGGGAACAGAGAGAGAAGAGAAGGTCTATGGGCAGCCTACCTGGCTTTCTGGCAGGTATAGCCTGTGGTTTAGCAGAGAGTGCCTGCTAGAGTTGGGGGCTGGGATACAGTGAAAAATGGGGGAGGGTGAATTTAAGGGATCTATGGGATCCACCAGAGATATGGGCACGGAGGGAAGAAAGGCTGCTACTGGTATTCTGTTGCTGCACTAAGGGACGAGACAGGGGACTGTTTCTGGGGGAACAAAGAGCATAGCTGAACACTTTTAAATTTTTATGCTATATTCAAATACAGAGTCCTGTGTGACCTCTCCTTGTCATTCATATTCTGTTATCTAGTCCCAGGAAATTTAGACTCTACAAAATTCAGAATCTCTCTTTTCTCCATCTCTGTTACCTTCAAAATATTCCAAGCCACCATTATCTCTTGCCAAGTCAGGAACAGTCACTTTCCAACTGGCCTGCCTACCCAGTGGTCTGTTCATGATAAAGCAATCAGAGAGAGCCACTTAAGATGTAAATCAGATCATTTGTATGATGTACAAAAAGGGAAGCATAATGCAACTAGGACTCCAGCTCTGAAGCCAAATTGCCAATGCTCAGATTCAAACTTCTATAATATCACTTACTGCCTTTCTAATCTGGGCCAATATAGTTAATACCTCTGTTGCTTGACTCCATTTTCATAATGAAGATCATATTAGTAGCTACATTAAAAATGTTTGAAGAGTATATGATTAGATACACTGAGAGAACCTGGATGATTACTTAGAACCTTAAAAATTGGCTATAGTTATATCACTTACTTACTCAACACACTACAAAGAATTTGTCATGATTAGAATGAAATCCAAAATAAGTGGATTTTGGATATGGCCCAGAAAACCTTATATAAGTTGGTCTTTTGTCTGTTTCCGCTTCTTTTACTCTTTCCTCAAATAATTCATTTTATTCATAATAGCCTTCTTGCTGCTACTAGAATGCACCAGACATTATAATACATACTTATGGGCTGGAGAGGTGTCTCAGAAGTTAAGAACACTAGAAAATCTTCCAGAGTACCTAGGTTTGTTTCTCGGCCAGCACCCACATGGCAGCCCACAGCTGTCTGTAACTCCAGTTCCAGGAGATCTGATGTCTTCTTATGGCCTCTGTAAGCACCAGGCACACAGGTTGTACACAGACATACATGCAGGAAAAACATCCACCCACCCTTCACACAGACACATATATTATATATTATACGCTTGGTGATCTCATTTTCTCCTTCCACAAATATTTGTTGAACACCCAGTATATTTACAATACACCAGTGAACAAAGCAGATAAAAACCTTTATGAACAAATCTATGCACTCTTGTATTTGTTCCCAGAATTGTTTCCTCAAGAAAAACAAAGATTTTTCAAATTTGACCTGGAGATATGTAGAACAACCAAGCATAATAAGAGAGAAGAATGTAGGCTCAGTTGTAGCTCAGTAATATCATGCTTTTCTAGTGTGTGTGAGAAGGAGAGAGAAGGACATCTAAGAGAGAAAGAAGAAGAGGGAAAAAGACAGTGGAGGCCCCAATTTCCCAGATAGAAACATCAGGTTTCCATAGGTTGGGTGGTTTATCAACGAATACTGAGATCTCACTAGATATAAAGCAATGGATAACCAGACTACAACCCACAGCTCCAGAGAAGCTACCTAACAAGGAAGACCCTAAGAGGGATGCATGGATTGCTCTGGGAGGGGGAAATAGATGAGATCTCCTGAGTAAACTGGGGGTGAGAGGGAGCAATAGAGGGTAGGGGAGGGGGCATGAGAACATAAGGGAATGGGATGGCCAAGCTGGAACAGAAACGAAGTGGGAGAGCAAGGAAGGAGATATATTTATAGAGGGAGACATCATGGGGCTAGGGAGAAACCGGGTGCTAGGGAAGTTCCCAGGAATCTACAAGGATGACCCCAGCTTAGACTACTAGCAATAGTGGAGAGGGTGCCTAAGCTGGAGCTGGCCTACCCCAGTAATCAGATTAGTGAATACCCTGTCATCATAGAGCCTTCACCCAGCCCAGTAACTGATGGAAGCAGATACAGAGATCCACAGCCAAGCACCAGGCCAAGTTACAGGAGTCCAGTCGAAGGGAGGGAAGAGGGATTCTATGAGCAAGGGACATCAAGATCATGATGGGGAAATCTAAAGAGACAACTGAACCAAGCTAGTGGGAGCTCATGAACTTTAGACCAACAGCTGTGGAGCCTGCATAGGACTGGACTAGACCCTCTGCACAAGCAATACAGTTGTGTAGCTTGGTCTGCTTAAGGGGCCCCTGGCAGTAGGATCAGGATCCAACCCTGGTGCATGAGCTGGTTTTTTGGAGCCCATTACTTATGGAGAGACACTTTGCACAGCCTTGATGTAGGGGGAGGTGCTTGAACCTCCTTCAACTGAATGTACTAGGCTTTGCTGACTCCTCATGGGAAGCCTTACCTTTTTGGAAGAGGGAAAGGGGGGTGGGTTGTGGGAGGGAAGGCTGGGGCTGGGAGAGGGAGGAGGGAAGAGAGGAGAATATGTGCTTAGTATGTAAAATGAATAAAAACTTTCTTAATAAAGAAAAAAATAAAATAGAATACTGAGATCTCAAGTCCAGTCACTTAGCTTGATGTCCTTGATATTCAGAGCTGTACCCATCTTCCAAAATCACTAGTCCCATCCTCACTAAGCAAGTCTTATGCATAGAAAGTGAAATACACATCTACCCCAACCAGAATACTGGAAGGCTCCCACTCTATATTGTAAGAAAATGATACTTTAATAATACAACAAGGATTAAATGAGCCAGAAAGTCACCACTGAAGAAGCTATTTAGATTACTCTAAGGCATTTGACTGAATTATTGGGAAATAATGGATGTTTTTATTAATGCAGACTGAAGGGGAAAATATACACGTCTTTAGCTTGTCACTAGACTAAATGCTGAATTTCAAGACTTCTTTTTTATAAGGTAAACAGGAACTCAGATTATTGAGTTAATCCAATAGAAGCCCACAACACTTGTGTTTCAGGCCCTAGCTCCTTTTGGCTATACCACAGGCCACACACTCAGATCTCCTCTATGGCAGTGCTTAGCCAGGGAGGTAGTGATAACACAAAGTGAAGACTCCTCCACATTCTACACAACTCCAGGGCTTGCAAATGGTACAGCATATAGGCTGCAGCAGCAACCTGGTGGTTTGGGAGTTAAACCAAGAGGTTTAACAGCAAGCACAACCAATAGCTATGCCTGACTCAGTCCTGTCTCCTTCATTATTTAGCACTGAACAGAACTAGCTGTTAGGCCCCAGCCCCAAGGCTAGGCAGCAAATTGTGTTTCAAGCTTTCTGTTTACAGAAATCTGGAAGCAAATTTTTCTTTGGTGAATAAAGTACCCTATACTTCTTCTGTATACTTATATCACATTTATAGATGTTTTTCTACTTTTCCACTGTGTAAATTTTAATTGTACAAACAATATATGACTTTGTTCCTATAAAAGGTAATTGGTACACATAAAGAAAAGGGTGCTTGTAACAGCAAATCTTGGTTGCCAACTTGACACACTTGAGAAGAGACCTCAGTCTAAGCGTTACTTCTGTCAGACTGGGCTGTGGGCATGTTCATGGGACATTTCCTTGATTGCTAATTTGTGTAGGAGGAGCCAGACTGCTGTGGACCATACCATCACCATGCAGATGGGTCTGGTCTATATAAAAAAAGGTAACTAACCATGAGCCTCAGAGCAAACTAGTAAGTAGCACCCCTCCATGGTTCCTGTCTATAGGTTCCTGCCCTTGACCTCCTGTCATGAATTCTCTTGATGTTAGACTGTAACATGCACATCTGAAGGTCTGAAGCTAGGAGCCTCTGATGAGAGATAATATGTGACACTTGTCTTTCTGGGTCTTGGTTATCTTCTCAATACTATCTTTTTAATTTCCATCCGTTTACCTGCAAAGTTCATGATTTCATTTTTCTTCACTGTTGAACAGTATTCCATAAGTGTGTATGCACCACATTTTCATTATCCATTCATCAGTTGATGGACATTTAGGTTGTTTCCATTTCCTAGCTATTATGAATAGAGCAGCAATGAACATAGCTGAGCAAGTATCTGTGGAGTAGGATGTCAAATCCCTTACGCATCTACCAAGGAGTGTTATAGCTAGATCATGTGGTAGTTTTACTTTTAGCTTTTGGAGAGCTCTCTACACTGATTCCATAGTGGCAATTCCAACAACAGTGAATGAGGGTTCTTTTTTCCTCATAACTCCTCCAGCAGTTCTGTTGATTTTTACCATTCTAGCACAGATAAGATGAAATTTCAAAATTGTTTTGATTTGCATTTCCCTAATTGCTAGGGATGATGAACATTTTGAGGTATTTCTGTGCCATTTTTTCTTGTTTTGAAACTTTCTGTTTAGGTCCCAGGCTTTTTTCTTTTTGAGTCTTTGTATATTTGAGATATTAATCCTCTGTCAGATATATACTTGGCAAAGATTCTTTCCTATTCTGTGGGCTTCCTCTTCACCCAGTTGATTCTTTAGCTGTGAAGAAGCTTTTTAGTTTTATGAATTTGCACTTGTCAATTGTCGGCCTTAATTCTTGGGCAGGTGGATTCCTAGTCAGAAAGTCCTTTCCTACACGTAAATCATGTAGGGTGTTGCCTGTGTTTTTTGCTGGCAATTTCAATGTTTCAGGTTTAGGTCTTTGATCCATTTGGAGTTAGGTTTTGTGCAAGGTGATAGAAACAGGTCTAATTTCATTCTTCTGCATGGAGACATCCAGTTTTCCAAGTACCATTTGTTAAAGATACATTTTTTCCAGCTTATGTTTTTGGTATCTTTGTCAAATATTAGGTGGGTAAGGTTACATACTCATGTTTAGATGTGTATAAGAGACATCCAGTTTTCCAAGTACCATTTGTTAAAGATACATTTTTTCCAGCTTATGTTTTTGGTATCTTTGTCAAATATTAGGTGGGTAAGGTTACATACTCATGTTTGGGTCTTCTTTGTTCCATTGGTCTAAATATCTGTCCAGTTCCATATTCTTTGGGACACTAGATATAGGACCAAGGCTAGATCTGGTGAGTTGAGGAGAAAGCATGAAAGAGGATGGTCAGGGAAACTCAGGGCTAGACCCTGGAGAAAGAAGTGGGAGATCTGGCTGGGTGGAGAGGTTGTTTAAAAAATAAACAGCATCAAGCTATATCTATTTTTCCACTTGCTTTTTTTCCTTAACAATATACCTTAGGTATTTTCCATGTCAGTAGATTCAGAGCTGCCATATACTTCTTAACTGACACGACTATAACAGACCTATATCCTTCTTTATTTAAATCAGTTATCTTTGGTGGGGAAGGAGATTTGATACTGCAGAAAACATTCTTGTACATACCTTCTTATGCAAATTTCCAAACATTTCTATATAGAATATATATGTGTACACACACATACACACACATATAANTATATATATATATATATATATATATATGCATATATATATAATTTGATACAATGAAGGTAGGACATTTTAGGTTTAACTAGAAATAGTAAGAACACACTCCCAAAAGACTGTGTCAGTTATACTCACAACGCTAAAGTATCTAGCTCCATGAACTTTCAACTAACATTAACTATTAATCAGCTTTTTCATTTTTTGCCAACCTGGTGGGTAAAATATCTCAACTTTTCAATTTGAAAGTCCCAAAGACTTCTGAAGTCTAATATAGTTTCAAAAGCCTATTGAGCATTGAACTGCCCCCTTCCTAACTGCTATCTATTCCTCTACTTGGCAATCTGTCAGGAAATATTTTCTTACATCCTACTTGCTTAAAATGAGGCCCACCTCTACTGAGATGAAAAATAAGCCTATGCTACAACAAATGTTAACACACACTGTTTATATGCTCCAAGTACATGCAAAAGGACTAACATTTGAATTAAATTTAATCAGATATCAAAACATGGTGGTTGGGGGAGTCCACAGGTTGAGTGACTCTAAGAAACACCTTCTAACTGGGGAATTCATGAAAAAGTATATAATCAAACGCCATTTTTTCTCTTTTCTTAGCTTGAGAACAGGACATCAATATTTGATCCAGAGTCACTTATCAGAATACTCCTAAAAATTCTTTTCAAAGGTGCCCGAATTCTGCACCTACTGTGGCATAGTTTGTAGATTTCAAGATCGCTTTGGACTCTTACAATTTATTAAGGATGCTCTGTTACACTCAAGAATGTCTTTTCCTTTGTAACCAACTTTGCAGTTTATTTTCCTAAAACACCTCTTATTCTTGATGGTCAGCACACATTTGCTATGGAATTACAATAATAGGCTCTTGAATGGACTTACGATTTTCTGTGGGTTATTGACTTGCTTTATTCTATTTCTTAATTTTCTCCCCTATGGAGTCAGTTACCTTGATTAAGATAGAAGAACTCTAAAATAGACTTACTTCCTTTTCCCACTTTCCCTGGATTAACTCTAATTTTCTATGGCCTCCAGAATTTGATTCATCTATAACCTCTCTCTGTACCATTTTCTGTTTATATCCAAAGGACATAGTCAGTATATTTTCTTTTCCTGTGGTTTAGAATTATTTGCAGAAGCAATTGTTGTAAGCCTTTAGAAAAATATACCATATTTCATGGATGCTGTCCAAAATATTTAATAACCATATGGCCCAGACACAGACTGAAATGAATGCATGCAAACACTGTTCTTTATATCTTGCTAGCACCAATTAGTTGAATGCCTGTCTTTGCAATTACAGTTCCACGAGGTTGTCTGCCAAGCCCTGTCTCTGACATCAAAGAACAGTTTTGTCCCCCAAACTTTGTTATCCATTCAATAAGTACTTACTTATAGGCCCAAATTTTCCTTACATTTAGGTATTGTATTGGAACAGAGTTTCTCAAGCTTACAGTGTTTGCATTTGCAGAAAAATAATTCATTGTGGTAATAGACTAAATTATGCATTATTGGATGTTTAGAAGCATCTCTGGCCACTCTCCCAGTAGATACCATTAGCAACCTCTCTCCAGGTACAGATAATTTTAAAAATGACTTTCGACACTGCCAGAAACCCCTGGAGGGCATCATCCCTGCTTTGAGAACCATTGTGTTAGATATTAAGGACATACAACACCAAATAAACAAAATATCTTCTATTGATGATGTCGGTCTCATTTAATATTGTATTTAATATACTGGTTGAGCAGCCTAAAATACATTTCTGTTATGAAAGTTTTATAACCTAAATATTAAATCTTCACCCAAAATTATATAGAAACATATTTACCTTGAGAACCTTGACCCTAAAAGATATCTAGGTAATAAAAAATAGATCAATGCTTATAAGTTTCATAAATAGAAACTGAATCATAATTGCACCTTTTAAATGTGATAGTCAAGTCCTAAAATAAAAATTAAAAAAAAACTGTGGATAAATACAAGTACATTTCTTCTCTGACAGAATTTAAAAGCTCAAAATAATTTTACCCTTACTGGATTCTAAATATATACAGGCTCCTCAGATCTTAACATTGACTGAGGTCATGTATGTAAAGCTACCAACCAAGCTTTAAGGTTTCTCCTTTTAATATAGTTTTTAGGTTAGCATACAAAGTAATGGTTTTCATTACGGCATTTTCATGTGTATCTGTGTATCTGTGTGTGTGTGTGTGTGTGTGTGTGTGTGTGTGTGTGTGTGTGATCATGTTTTGCTCTAATTCAACCCACACTGCCCTCTCCAGTGCCCACTTACCTACCACCTCTTCTGTTTTTCATGAATTTACCTTACCCCATTTAATCATCACAACTAGCCTGTGAGGAAATTACTGTTAGAATCTAACTTTTAAAACAAAGAGAACTGAGGTGAAGACAAATGAAATGGCCCAGGGCAAACAGACTGTTTAATGATGGACTCAGAGACCTAACTCTGCACCAACACTTATATAATGATGAAAGGAAAGAATGGTGAGGAAGAGAAATAATTAAGTTTATCTTCTGACTCCTTTTATGAAGTCCAATGTGGTTCCATGGGGAAAGACAGGTATTTTCTATTATAAATGTCCCAGCCCCTTTGAGACTTGATGGGGACCACCTTAACATCAGGTGTCACAGACCCAAGGTGGAGCATGACTAGAAGATTATGAAGATCATCATTCTCAGAGGGAGGAGGAAAATTGCACAATGCAAAATTACACAATGAAAAACATGCATCCCACGAGGCAAAAGGGTTTAGAGAGACAGCAACAAACACATTGGTGGCATACAAAAAAAAAAACATCAGGCCATAGGAGATGGCTCACTGGGTAAATGACTTGCTCCACAAGCCCAAGGATCCACAGTACCTACGTAAGAGGTAGATGCTACCAGAACTACACAGTAAAACCCAGTTAATGAGGCCACCACCCACACTGGATACAGGAACACAAGATACAAAGAAAGCAAACTGGAACTAAGCTGGAAGCTTCCATTTTGCTGGCTAGCATTCATTGTTTCTGAAGGTGCTAGGCAGGCTCTCCAGGGATAAAGGTGATCCATGGTCTCATAAAACTGTAGAATATTTGCTTCAATACTGACCTGCCTGGCAAGGTATGCTCACTGATGCAATAGTGTCATAAATGTGCTTGGACTAACCAGCTGCCCCTGATTGGATGTGAGCCCCCCCCCCCCCCCCATGGGAGGGTCCATGTTACTTGTTACTGTAGCACTACTCAGAAGCCTATGCCTACGGAACTCACAGGCTCTTTCAGGGAATCTACTACTGATGCTTTGCCAAATGGATATGGAAATTGCCTTCTAAACACCGACGTTTATGCGCCTACACTAGTGCAGCTCTCAGCCTCGTTCAGAGAAGCGCCTTTTGCCAGTGGGCATCTATCAAAGCAAGGAGTCATGACTAGTCAAAGTTGTTTAACAAACTGCTGAGTCCTTGGTCCAAACTGGAACATTTATGGCACCCCCTCAAAAAACAATCACAAGGGACATAGTATAAGAGGGGGTTGAAGGACTGTGGTGCTAAAAGATGAATATGAGTGTGGTGAGGTAATATCTTCTAGGGCATGACTACTACAATCATGAATACACAGCAGCCATGAATGCCTGTACAACGGAGGAGGGGGACAGACAGACACAGAGAGAGGCATGTGTTGGGAGGGAGGGAAAAAGAGGGAGGATGAAGGTGGAGGAAGGGAGAGAGGGGGAAAGAATAGGAGGGACATGAGGAGAAAAGGGATGTAAGGAAGGGAGTCAAGAGGACTAGAATGCAAATGAGAGTTTAGTGGGGGAGAAAGAATGTGACCATAGTGCATTTGCATATGAGGATGGTATTGTCAAATTTTTAAAAATATTTTAAAAGGTCAGGAATGGCAGCACGTATCCGTAATCTCAGTTGGGGTGGGGCTGAAATAGGCCAATCCCAGGAGACTAACTGGACAGCCAGTCTAGCCGAAACAGAGTTTTTGGTTCAGTGAGATATCCTGCCTCAAACAATAAGGCAGAAAAGCAATTCAGGAAGTTATCTCAACATCAGCATCAATGTACTTCCACACAAGTAAGTTTATCCCACATACACACACATAATGTAACACACACACACACACACACACGCACACACACACACACCAGATAGCAATGAAAACACAGTTTTATTTATGCTAATGGTTAAAAAAACAATACAATAGGCATGGTACTTTACTTTGAGGAAGTATAAGCGTATTTATCTGAAGTGGTAAAATAGGGTTATCTGAAGCCAGATGGAAAGTGTTCTCATTAAGTGTGGATAGGTGTGCCTGGTAGACATTAAGGTGCGTTTTATATATTACCTGCAGCTCAATTGAGTTCTGTGCAATTTTCTCTATTCATCTCATGTTTCTTGCTGATGGAATCACACTTAGGCAAACGCAAAATTCATGTCATGTTCAAACTGTCCCCTAATATATCAATTGCAGTGAACAAATTCACATTTTCAAAATGGATATTATAATACAAATAACTTACAGCTGCTTAGCTAGTAAGAAGGTGGAAGACAGTGGCAGTATAGAGTATTATCAAGGACATTCAGCCTCTAATAAAATCCCTGGACCTCCTCCCTGTGTTACTATTAAGGCATACACCTACAACTAAAAGAAATCACCTTTACATATTTCCCCTTTTGTTCCAAAAGCCTAAAAAATAAAATAGTAGAAGCTGCATATTCTGCTCATCTCCCAGTATAAGTGCCCTGGACCAGCTGCCTTCCTAAGCCATAAAGGACAAAGGAGGCTTCAGCTACCTACACTGCCAGAACCTTCCCAGCCACCAGTGTTTAATGACTGAGCACACAGAAATGAACAGAAAAACAGCCCTGAATATCCATTTTAATTACTTCCCTTGCATTAGCGCTTTTCCATATCTGATTCCTTCCACCTAGAGTAGCCTCACCCCATTCTCATCAGAAGTGGTTTCAAAAATGCAATCACTCTTTCCTATCTGCAGGTTCCACACTTGCACAGCCAAACAAGTGGGGACTGAATACATTTGGGGGAAATCTAGAAAGCTCTAAAATTCAAAACTTGAATTTGTTACACCACAAGTAAGGAGATTTGAGAAATGGTGCTAAGCACTACTCAATCCAGCAGGATGAAGTGCTAGTCAAGTATCCCTGCTGGGGCCCGCGGCAGTCCTCAGACCATCTCCAGTACCTACTGTTAAGTATCGCACACCTGTGTCTCTTCTCTGTGCTATGTAATCAGGCCTAGGAGAGTTTTATTTGTATTTTACTAACTTTTGTTCTTCTTTTTATTATTCTTGAAACAAGACAGTGTGCCAACTATTTGCACGGCATCCCATTGTTTTCAGTACTATAAGTAATCTGGACATGGTTTAAAGTACATGACAGCATGTGTATTGTTTATGTGTAAACACTATACATAAGAGACTTGATCTAAAACTCTAGGAAACCTTATGACATCCTGGAGCCAGTTCCTCGTGGATACTAAGGAACTATTGATATCCACAAATTATTGAACACTCTATATCAAAAGGTAGAATTTAAATAATTGTTCTCCTATGCAATTTTCAGCTGTGCTCTTGTTTAAAACCAATGGTGGAGTTCAAGAAGAAAATAAAAAGCATTAGAAGTCGATCAAACCCTCCTTTTTCCCACAACTCCACCAGAAAGAGAACACTCTCTACCCTCAGAGGTTTAGTTCCTGTAGGCTCCAGTCATCAGCTGCTGTCACCATTATACCTGAATAGCAGCAATCAGAAAATGAAAAGAGGAAACAGGGGAGGTTTCTGCACTCTCAATGTCAGGAGCTTCTCTCCTCTTTGATTCAGAATTAGATCAATTCTTTTAGATCACTCTCCATCAGCACTCTGTAGTGCACTACAAGGTTTCTAGAACAGAGTTCAGGTCAGGACATGGCAATCGTAAAACAAATGCTATACAGGAATACAGGACATACTTGATGCAGTGGCACTTTTGAATGCTGGCACTTCCTCAATCTGCCACTATTGTTCTGAGTGTTCAATTCATTCAAAACTCATTTTATAGCCTTATACAGTTAGAAAGAGAGGATATAATGTGCTTTATCCATCTAATCCTGAACTTGAGCCCCATGGTTGATGCTGTAAAACAATCATCTCATTTTGTTGTTCTGTTTCTTCCCAGAGGCTTCCCGATAACAGGAGACTTGTTCCCTAGTATAACGTTTGGCATAATTATTCCAAAATAGACTAGGGCAGTAACTGTGAAACTCACCCATTTCTAGAGTCCAAAATCAAGCAAAAAAGTTTGGCATCATGAACATGGGATATAGCCGCAGCCTATACTAATGGTTAAAGGCTCAAATGTCCTCTTTGGTAGTGTCATTTTTACCACAGAGGTCTTCTGATAGGATGGCAGAAGATTTTAGAAACAATAGTAAAGGGACATGATCACACACACACACACACACACACACACACACACACACACACAAAATATTCCATCAGCTATATGGTAGGCACAGAGGAAAAAGAAAAGAAGGCATTGTCCTTGCTTTCAAGCCACTCATAGTTGCGATAACTAGCAATTTAAAACACGAGCTCATATTGGACAATAAAAATATTCAAGGCCTCCATAAGGGCATATTTAATTGTGCATAGTACTGTACCACTTTAAAGAAGATACAAATCACTGTAACCCAGCACAGTCATAACAGAGGATGAGCCAGGGCTCACAGTGGGTCTTAAAGCATGGAATAGGGTAGAATAAATATGTGTGTTTCTAGTAAAATTAAATAGCCTAAGCAAAAGTGCAATGACAGAGAAGGATATAAAGAAACCAGCCTGATGACAGAAAAGATATTTATGCTTGGGGAGCTGTAGATGGCACCCTGCCCTGTGCTTATATACTGTGGCCAGACTGCCATAGTATCAAAGAATATTAGAAGTGCAGGGCTGGGGTGAATCTTCATGTATCCAACCTTCTCCAATATCTCACCCCAGGTTTCTGA
>LZPO01108202.1:0-51511 GCA_001675575.1 Neotoma lepida | reverse complement strand
CCCATTCAGAATTCTATTTAGAACTTTGTTAATCAAGACTTTGAGACATATCAGAAAAAAGTATCTCTGCTGAGGTTGCTATGACATCACATGGAAAGAGCTTTTGTACAGAATAAAGCAAAGAAAGGGCAAATTAGGCCCCCAAATGCAGAAAAGCCTAATGACATCAATTGATCCCTTGAATGGTCTTTCTAAGGTCACTTCCCATTAAATGATAAACTCTGTTTATAAGCTGGTTGACTTAAACTTCCTTTTCTGTGCCATCAAGTATCTTGGGTAGTCTAACTTTTCCACATTTTCCTCAGAAAATTAGTTAATCAAAGGTTGGGCTAGAGCTCAGTGGCAGAGTGTGTGCCTAGCATGCACAGGTCCTGGGTTCAACCTCCAGCTCTGTTAAAAATTAAAGCAAACTGGTTAATCAGCCAAATCTCTTAGAGTCCTCAAATCTGTGGCACTTATTTATTTCTGAAGCAGCTCATTGCACCATCAGCCCCAATACAATCTTGTGCCATAAACTGAGTCAAGATTTGCATGCACATTTCTTCAACTTCAAGAATCACATTCTTACTTCTGGAAACAGAAATGACAAGGAAAATCCCTGTAGTTCATTCACTTTAGGGAATCTTTCTATTTTTCCTGAGACACAGCATACCCAAGTTCTTTAGCATTCCTCACATGACATAGTTTACATGACTCTGGATCTCCTTATGATTCTGGTCACTGCTGTAGTTTGTATGAGGTGTTGCTTGTACAAGGAGTTATTCAAGATTACGGGAAATATTTGGATGATAGTCTGACCAATATGTATTACAATGAGATCACCAATTCCATCACACTCCATTTTCACAGGAATTTTCAATCTTGGTCTCCCACCAAGCCCAACTGGAGAGTTCTAAAAATACTGAGTCCTAGGTCTCACCTGCAGAGTTAATGCATTTGATCAGTGTTGAAAGCCTGGATAGTCAGTTGTATAAACTACTACATTAATGTGTCTTAAAATACAAAGCCACATTTCACAGCCTAATTATTTGAGTTCATTATACACTAATACCACGAAACCTTTTTCTCATGAACCCTGATAAGCCATACTTTGCATTTTAGAAATCAATATTATTTTATACTTATACCTACAAAGTTTCACTTTAAAGATTCAGCAAATTTACCAAGCTTGTAAAAAATCTATGAAATCCTAATTCTGGCCTCCATCTTGTTTACTATCATTATAAAAATATGAGATAAACATATATATATGTATATGTATATCATAATTTCAACCAAGTCATTAATAAAAATAGTTAACAGTACAGGGTTGAGGAAATAATATGTCAAGATCTGTGTCCACACATTTTATTAGTAAGTTATTTCAAGAAACTACTGACATGTGAGGCCATAAATCTTCACAAAGTCCATAAATATATCATAAAAATCTTGCTGAATGACAGGATGAGAGACATATACATAGTCTAGGCTACGGTTCCAGTTTGTTTCTCTGTTCTGTGATAAAACACTGGCCAAAAGCAACTTAGAAAGGGAAAGGGCTTATTTGAGATCATAGGTTATAGTCCACCATCAAAAGAAGCTGGAGCAGAAATGTGGAAACAGGAAATGAAGCAGAGACCATTTAAGAATCCTGCTCATTTGCATGTTCTTCATGGCTTGTTCAGCTTGCTTTCTTATACAACTCAGGACCACTTGCCCAGGATGGCCCCTCCCACAATGAACTGAGTTCTCCCCCATTAATCATCAATCAAGAATATACCCCATAAATATGACAGTGGAATTCCTCAACTGACGGTCTTTCTTCTTAGGTGACCCTAATTTGTATCAAGTTGACAAAAACTAACCAGTGCAGCTCTATTCCCCAGCACCATCATTCAACTACTCATATCAAATAAGCAGATGAAGCTTGTATTCTACAACTTCTCAGGAAACCTATGCCAACACCCACTGGTCTCTGGTGACTATGAGCTATATTTTAATAAAAAATTTTCTTTGACTATGAGCCGTATTTTAATGAAAATTCCAAGAATCAGCATCTAAAATTGACACCCAGCTTGTCAGTATGTGGCTCCTAATTACTCTAAAAACTGAAATCTCATTTCACCACTTCATGTCTTCTTGTTAATGAACAGAACTCAGGGATGAATTTCTTTAACTGTCCTAATCCATAAAAGAATCCAGAAATTAATGTTTATGATTCTATCATCTAACATGTACCTTTCAAAGTTATGAGAGCTCTGCCCTATTGCAAATTCAGATAGCAGAATAAGTCGCCTCTCCTCCCGCAAGTTGCTGATGCAAAATTGAGCACTGCCAGCATTAGAAATCATCAAAACACCCCATTAGGGAACTAAAGAAAGGTTCCTTTCCCCATCTTGGCTCGAGTCTTTTCCTTCTTTGTTCAATATATTCACTGTCATTGTGCATCTCTGGTAGTGGTTGCCAGAGTGAGGATGGACAGGGGGAAATCTGTGTCATCAACTTTTATCTGTGGCTATACTGTAACTTTGAGTGTTTTGCTGTTTTATCATTCTCTTTGAGCTGGGAGCAAAGAGAGCCCACATTATTATTTAGCAGGAACTGCAATTGAAGAGTCTGGGCAGCAAGCAGAATGAGAAGCCGAAGAATATCCTTTTGTTCTCACACAGCTGCTTGCTTTTTACCTCTCTACTTTACATGTTGAGATCTTGCCCGTGAAAGGCTTTCATGTCTCCATCCCTCCCTCTCTTGTGTTCTCTATTTCCTTTCTCTACTTTCCGCTTCTCAAACATGTTGCTGTGTTACGATCTCATTGTAGAGCTTGCCTCTCAATATGATCAGAATTCATTATTTTTGTCAGTTTCATTCCAATTAGATGGAACGGAGATAACATAAGCCATTCTTCCTTGTAAGCGTGGCTGGTACTAAGAGAATGGGTTGATAAGCAGCCTCTTCCATACCAGTTCTTCGGCTCCTACTCTAGGGAACCTGCTGCTTATACAAAACAACACCCTTCCATCCCTGAACCTGCTGTTACTCTGTATAAAGTGCATGAGCCTGCCCTGCTATCCCCTGTATGAATCTTGGGAATGTGTCTCTGGTGTAGGAGGCTAAATACTGGCTTTGGCCTACCCAGATCTGTCTTTGACTTGCTACTTGCTGTGAGTCATTGCTCAGCCATTCAATTTCCTTGCAACTATTATTTTACCTGGTAGGTTGAGACTAATAACAAGAGGAAGAAGAGATGTAGGGAAAAGGGGAATATGAGATGGAGAAGGGTGTTAGCCCAATAGGATTTTTATGAAGATTTAAATTGTGGGGAGATTCTGAAAGTCTTTTATCTCCACACTGAAAAGATTGGGTTACAAAGTCTCAAAGCTCTCATATTTGGGGTCTATATGTATAAAATATTAGCAATAATAGTAATGTTATCCAAAATATTTAATGCATGCCAGCCACTAGGTACAAACATGTACACATACATACACATATATATCCATATGTACACACACATATATACATATATGTGCGCACATATCTCAACATATCTCACATATATATATACATATATATGTATACACACACACACACACACACACACACACACACACACGAAAGGAATCCTGAAAATCATACCATCACCTTTGTAGCCATAACCCACTCAAGTGAGACTCCATTAGAAGGAACATTGAATACAGTGTCAGGAACACTGAGTTAGCCTTCACTAAGCCATGAACTTACTCTGTAACTTTGGACAAATCACCCCCACATGTGAAAAACTAGGCCATGCCTGCAAAATTTTCTTCTCATATACTGAAACTAATAATATAAAGGGATATAGCAGGAGTGGTAACACGGAGACATTTCCTATACTAGTCCTTCCTACACATACTAGTAGGAAATATTGGCTCCCATATCAATCACCATAGCCAGCCCAACTTTTGTGATTAGTCAGTAGGCTTGTGTCTCTACCAATGTAGATGGGGGTGTAATGAAAATGAGTACCCTCTATTTTGTCACTTCAAAGAAATGATTGATGTTCGTGGCTTTGATTCTAACAGAATTCTTCTTGCTAGTTTTATTTACACTGCAACATAGTTCAATCCCCATCCCATTAAATATTCCACAAGTCTCACTATACTCTCCAACCTCAGAACTCCAGCAGGCCAGGTCCCATCACTAAGAGCTGAGGCAAATTCTACTTCTTCCTTTCTGCGGCAAAAGGCTACCAAATCAACGCCACACCTCATGACAGATGCGAAACAAATTGGTCTTAAGATTTACTTTATTTTCAATTGTATATGAATTTTTGTATCAGTGCACACAGGTGCCTGTGGGTGCCAGAAGAAGATGTCAGATCTGCTGAGGCTAGAGTTACAGGAATCTAATATGGGTGCTGGGAACCAAAGCCAAATCCTGCTAAAAAGGGGCAAGTACCGCTAGCCACCAAGCCATCACTCCAGCCCTTCATGGTTTTTCTTTGAAGAAGCAACAAAGAATGGTTATTTTCCAAGTGAGTACCCAGGTGGTATGAGATACCTTCTTACATTTTCCTCTCCTATAAGCTTATAATTTCATGCATGAAATATCACTGTACATATTCCTTGGAGGAAAAGCTTCTGTTAATATGGAGATAATATGTGGGGAAGGCAGTGCATTAAATCATTACCACTTTCACATATATTTTACTCCATCAAGAAAATTTGACAGAGAACAGGTCCCAGTGGATATGGAACACAGGAAAAGGAAGTTTTGACAGTAGCAGTTGTAAGCAGAGTGTACAGATGGAAGCAATTTCTTTCATTTCAAGCTTTTTCTGGGAAGCATGAGTATGCACGGTGTGTGAGAAAGCAGAACCTGGCGGAGGAGACATGCTTTTCCTAATCAAAGTCCCCTGAAAATTTCATTTCCTCCTTGTAAATCCCAACCACTAAGTAGAAAGGTAGAGATCACTGCCAGTTTTCAAATGAATAAAGCAAGCCCTTCTTTACTGAAGGTCACTGACTTCATCAGGAGACTTTGCTAACTAACTGTAATTGGGAGCAATGGAAAACAATATAAATCCAAGATATACCCCATCTTTGAACCCAAGTTTTACTTTATGCCCAAAGCGTTTGAATTAAAAAACTCTAGGACCCTACCCTCCAGTTCTAACATCATATAATTGAGTTTCCAGTATCCATTTGTGATCTATGAAACTAAAAATATTTTAACTTCTATAAATATTTCACCTTGAAATACATTTAACCAGCGTTTATAGAGTGCTTACTATGTCATATGTACCATATAAATAACTTTATATGAGTAATTTCATTAATTCCCTGTAGCGGTTTGAGTGAAAATGTCCTCCGTAGGCTAAGATATGGTCCCCAGTTGGTTGCACTGTTTGGGGAAGTTGTGCAACCTTTGGGAGGTAGAGCCTTGCTGGAGGGGAAGTGGGCTTTGAGTGTTTACAGACTTACCACATTTTCTATTCAGTCTTTCTGCTTTGTGTTCATAGGTGAGATGTGAGCTCTCAGCTTCCTCCTGCTGCTGCCAGGCCTACTGTTTGCCACCATGCTTCTCCACCATGAATGACTCTTAACCCTCTAGAATCATAATACAAGATAAACTCTTTTTGATATAAGTTGCCTTGGTCACGGTGTTTTATCACTACAACAGAAAAACAACTAATATACTCCTCCAAAATCCTAGATAAGAAGCACTATTATTTTCATATGGAAAATTGAAATTCAGACAGACTAAACAAAATTTCTAGAGTCACCCAGTGAGAAAAGGTAGGGCCATAATTCAAAATCAAAGATGCCTGATTCTATATCTCAGTTCTAATCATTGTTTACCAGAATGACTGTGGAGTACACATATAATCATACACCTCATATGACAAAAATTAAGATGCAAATAATGTAATATTACAGAAGGCACAAACGTTAGATTCTGCTACATGTAAATGTAACCTCTGATTCTGTTTATTAGTAACTCTAAGCCTAGGTTTCCAGAAAAGTAAAGTGGATACGAAAGGAATAATGTCAAGGCAAATCATAGCATATGATACAAAGACTATAAAGAGCCGAATGTGGTAAATACTCAGTAAGAAGAGAATTCTTTTCAACTTAAAAGCCCTTCCAATTAATCCAGTGAAATAGAGAGTATATGGAATCATAATCATACTCTCTTTTTATGCTTCACACATTGTATAGTTTTAAAAGGACCAATAACAGGGGCTGGAGAGATGGCTTAAGAGTGCTTGTTGATCTCCCAGAAGGCCTGAGTTCTGTTCCAAGCACCTATGTCAGAGGCTTTCAATAGTACAGCTACATGGGCTCTGATGCCCTCTTCTGGCCTCCACAGGCATGCACATTGACATGACATTCATTCACACAAACACATAAATAAAAATAATTTCTAAAAATAAGTAAGAATAAGGGAAAAGAGATGTCTTAACATTGTAAAACAATATGAGAGCCTTGCAGCTATTAGAGAGTACTTAGGCTAGATGTTTTGTTATTATTATTTAGTTGGTTGGATATTGCTTTTAGTCTCTAGACTAAATATATATTTACTCTGCATTTAGTCAAATATTAGAAACAAACTCAGAAGCAATGGCTATGTCAGCAGTATTGTTTTAGCTCTCCAAAGTTCACTCTTTAACATTTACATTCTCATTGTCAAATAATCAATATTCTCTGAGTCCTAGGCATATGGTGAATGTAGCTACAATTTACCTTCCTGGGTGCTAGAAGTGTGTAAAGGGAAGGCGAGACTATTGAGCCTATTTGTGTCAGAATCCAGAGGTCAGGAGATGAGACTGCCTGGGGCATATCTCTAGGAACTCCCTAGGACACCAGAACACTTGTGATGACTGCTATTAGCTTGCTAAATGTACCCAACATAAATAGTGAGAACAGTAAGATGTCTTTAGTCTATATCCAGCTCCTGACACTCACAGCAGTGCTAGGAGGGAAGCTAGACAGAGATTATCACCCCATTTTATATGTGAGGTGGCTGAAGCTCAGAGACAGTATATACCTTATCTCCAGTCCTGCAGACATTAAAGGAGAGAAGTAGTACTCAAGCCCTAGTCTGTCTAAATCCTATTCCAAAGTTCACTACACCACATGGTAAGAAACACGAGTCATGAGGAGCAAATCAGCACACAGCCCTGTGATCTGAGGTTCCCTATAAGCACCAGCTGTGCAGCAAGACCTATAGGAATGCTAGTGTCGCATTTATAAAAGGGATTGAAAATAACAAATACAATGTGTAGAAATAGACACTTTGATGTCTCTCACAGCAAGCTCCCACCATGTTCCATTGCCCCAAATAGGCCTTACAGAACTTAAAAACCAGAGATGGAATTTTTTTAAGCCTGTTCCTTGGTAAGAACTATCTTATCAGTGAGAAGAGAATAAACAGTGAAGAAAATAAAGAAGAGAAGTATATCCCTAGGTATAGAAATTGAAATAAAATTCCTATGTTGAATTAAATTTCATGAAGAAATATAACACATCTTCAGTGAAACATTTATGTCATAATTGAGATATCAGTTGCCACAAAAATGCTTCATTATCAAACTATCTCTAAGCTTCAAAGCTTGAAGCAATTAGTATGTCTTTATACTTGTACATTAGTTGTGTATGTTGGACCCATTGGAGCAGTGGTTTTCAACCTTCCTAATGCTGTGACATTTTATACAATTCCTCCCATTGTAATGACCTGCAAGCATATAAGTATTTTAGTTGCTACTTCATAACCGTAATTTTGCTACTGTTATGAATTATAATGTGAACATCTGTGTTTTCCAATTGTCTTAGTTGACCCCTGTGAAAGTGTCGTTCAACCCCCAAGGGGTCGCAACCCACAAGTTGAGAACCACTGCATTCGAATTTTCCTCCAAACTGTGGGAAAAGTCCATATCTCTTAACCTTTATCAGGAGACAGAGTCCCTGAAGCACATTCCTATAGTGCTGATAGAAGGACAAGGTGGCAAGGTTAACCACAAAATCATATGCTAAGGTTATCCTTTTGCAGTTTGCCTAGTCACATAACCAAGCCTAAAGTTAAGCAGTGGATGGGGCTCTCCACTATACTAGGCCAAAGCAGATCACTAGCCAGTCTGTTATAATGTACCAGTTAAGAAAAAATGCTAATAGAGAAGAGTGTGTATTTTACTTAAGAGGACATGTTATGAAACACTTAAGCTATAACATTAAGCATATTTTGCTAAACTCCAGCTTCTCCATGTGATGTACTAGCTTTATTCACTGAATCACCATCTTTCATGTCCCAATCTTGGGAACAGGACTGAAGAAATAATTTAAATTCAGCAAAAACTTGAAGCTACTATATCCAAGGGAAAGTATTTTTATGCACTTGAAGAGCTCTAGGTAAGAAAGCATTAACCATATTTTTCATTTTTATTACAGAGAAAATGATTCATCTCCTTGACATGCCAAGATCACTCTGAAGAGGGCTGAGTTCACTGCTAGGTAAATTGGAATGAAAACATGCCAAACATTTCCTCTCACTAAAATGAAAACTGAAACCTAGGGAAATGCATTGAGGATCTTTTTTGAGACTCTGAAGAGTAAGTTACAGTTGGGATAGCAAAACCACAAGAATTTGTAGTATCACTGACCATCAGCAAGTTTAGTGTCATTTTCCTCTCCCAGAAAGCAAGCCAACCAGAATAGCAAAAGTGAGCACTCTGGTGTGGCTTAAGAAGTAGCTCGCTACTACTGTGTCAACAGTTAAAGTATAGGAGAATCCCTGGTTTCATTTCCTTCTTTTTCATTCTTGCTGTGGTCCAGCCTTCAGTCAATCCAGTGGCTATAGCAATGGTACTGGCAATGACACACAGGTATTGACAAATAAAGTCACAAAAACTTTAAAGATGACCTTTGCTTTCACCCAGTTGAACAGAAGCTCCAAGAAAGCAGATATTATTATTATTTATTTCTCTCTACAGTCTCTTGCTGATTGCCACTGACAGGCATAAGATCATAGAAGTAGATAGTTTCTGGCCAGAAGACCCAAAGCAAGAGTCTTGAGGTACCATAGTCTCTCAAGAAAATTGAAGAAAAGAGCTCAGGAAAGCAAAGATCACCCCCAAACTGTACATGTGTGAGTCTGGTCCGAGTCAGCATAGCAATGCCATTCAGAACTCAACTGATAGACACTACTTCTATTTTCATCCTGGTTGTGAAGTATGTAGGGCAGCTTCAAAATGCACCACAACTATTTTGAAAACTAAGGTGTCATGAGAAACTCAGCTCATGGATGATGTGTTAGAACTTGTGATTTGAATTGAAGCATATCAACTGCCTGATTAAAAAAGAAAATATCACCATGCTTTATAGGATTTAAACAAGACTCAATGGCATAGGATTTAAACAAAATTCAAATATTTAAAATATCAGCAACACAGTCCAAAAACACATACAAAAATTCACTCAAAATTCACTCCAATCCTGACCCTCATAGGAGAAGAAAATCCAGAAAGCAGTCATCAGATTAAACTGAGTTTGGACCTCTGATTAAAACTTTAAACTATCTGTTAAAAGAATGTTCACATGAGCAATTCTGACTGCTCCTAAAGCAAACAGAAAAATACATGGATATCAGGGAGTGGAGGTGGGTCAAACTTTTGAAAACTAAAGACAAAGAATCTAAATAATGAAAACAACTGGAGAAATTGATATATTACTGGTAGAAAGACAATGTCATGAAAGGATGTAGATTTTTCCATGAGAAACAATGGAGGCCAGAAGGAAGTGACACAGCATTTCAATGATGCTAAGAAGGAAAATTGACAGGCCGGGCGGTGGTGGCGCATGCCTTTAATCCCAGCACTCGGGTGGCAGAGGCAGGCGAATCTCGTGAGTTCGAGGCCAGCCTGGGCTACCAAGTGAGTTCCAGGAAAGGCGCAAAGCTACACAGAGAAACCCTGTCTCGAAAAACCAAAAAAAAAAAAAGAAGGAAAATTGACACCCCTGATTCTGTATCCATTGGAAACATCCTTCAAGAATGTAAACATCCGGTTAAAGATTTATGGAAATGGGTACATGCAATAGTTGATGTAATTCTGGCTGATACTTTTCCAAAATTAATGACAGATATGAAACCAAGATCCAAGACACTAAAAAACTACCAAGCAGGAAAAATGCTATAGAATCTGCAACTTAGCAAAGATCAGAGGAAAGTTTCCAAAGCAATCAAAGGTGAAACCTCACCTTAACTCTAGAAAATAATGGACAGGAATTACACTGTATGATACAAAGAAGTAGAAACTATGTAAGCAAGATGAAAATGGAGGGAATTACTGAAGTCTTCAAAAGAAAAACAAAACACTACCTAGAAGTCAATATTCAATGAAATCATTCTCTCAAACACACTTAGGTACCTCAACCCAAGTACTTTGACTGGGAAATTTTTGTACTTTGAAGATATGAGTAAAAGTCCTATGTGCTGAGAAAACTTTGTAATATCCTAAAATCAAAATATCTGTGGTATGGACTCTAAGGATACATAATGCAAGAGGAAGGAAGACGTACTCTTGTAACTTAGCAGGTGACTTAAAAGGTATCATTGCTGAATGAGAACTAAAAGAATCAATAGGCAAGACAATGAGCGGGTCAGGGTGCACAGCAAGCTAGCAAGGCAGCAGCTTTGGCACCTGAGTCTAGGGCACAGTAGCACAGTAGTGGTAGTAGTGGTGGTGGACCAACTAATTCAGAGTTCATATAAGTTAACCCCTGGGGACTTCCATAAATACTCTGGCGGGGTCTTTTTTTTCAAAGGATGTGCTTAAAATTACTATGTGGGAAGAGAGGGGCCAGAGCCAGGGTCAGTTGGTTCCAGACATAAATCAAGACAGGCTAATACAATGAAACCTGATACAAAAATAACCTTCACAGTAGAGTGACTATACTACCATTATTTAATCTATGACAACCCCAGTTGTTTTCTTCTTGCCATTACCTGACTTACTAGTATTGAAAACTCTAATAATTAAAATGACAAACACATAAACCAGCAAATTAAAATAATCTTTGGTTAATTTCCTTCTCTTTGCATGTTACTATACTTCTGAGAAAACCTGTTTCCACTTGAGTCTATTTAGTGAATATATTTATCATAAATTCCAATACAGAAGTGATGTATCACCTAGTGTTCAAACTACATACAAATTGAAAGACTATCAAAATAGGAAAAATAGGGCCAGTGAGATGACTTAGTGAATAAAGGTGCCCCCCCACCAAGCCTAATGACCTGAATTTCATCCCCAGAACACACATCATAGGAGTCCCCCCTGACCATCATATGCATGTCATGGTATGCACACAAACACACACACACACACACACACATACACACATGCATGCACATGTGTGCATATATGTACTCATGCAAAATTTTAAAAAATAAAACAAAGAAGCCAAATGGATGACATGGTCATGTTATTGACTAGGTTTTTCAAAATAGGTATGTATTTCCCCACAAAATATTTTGAAGGGAAGGTATACAGGATCTCACTATGTAGCCCAGGCTGACCAGAAACTCGAGATCCTCTTCCTTTCACTTCTAGAGTGCTGGGATAATAAATGGTCTTGATAAGATTAGATCAATGCTGCTTTTTAAAAAATCATGTATTCCAATTTGGGCCAACACTTTAGCTGATAAGAATAATGGCCAATGTTTTAATTTTTATTGAGGAATTACTATGAGCCAGATACTACCCAAAATATTTACAATGACATTCAATCCTCTAAATATCCCAATCAAGAAAGTACTTCGTGTCCCTATTTTGAAAGGGAGCAAACTAAGTTTCAAAAACCTTACTTAATTAGAAGAAGAGCTGGTATTCCAATCCAAGACACCTGTATCAGATATAAAGCCCTGAACTTCTAGTGCCTTCTTTGCAAGCTTAACACTGGTATCCCACCCTTGGTTTAACCAGAGTTGCTCAGAGTAGATGGGTCACCACAACCTAACCTTTCAAGAAATTCCCATACAACACATGGAAAGGAGTAAACAGAACACATCTATTTACAAACTCATCTTGGCATCCCACTCTCTCAATCTGCAAATAAGTAGAGTGCTTGACCAGAAACCCATACTCTTTCATCCTGAGCAAATAAACAGAATAATACTATCAATACAGCAGTACAATGTTATATATCTTGATATGCTCTTCTTTACTGGTTATTAATGGAATATATTTTTGAAGTTGGTGGTTCTCCAGCAGCATAGATATAGTCCTTGTCAAGTCATTCACATTCTCCACTCTGGTCCAAGGATCAGTCTCCAGGAAATAGTCCAAAAAGCTTAAATAAATCTTGAAAAATAAACCTTAACTGATTCCTAAATTGTTTCTTCTATTTTTCTCGCTTTATGTCATTTTATATTGCACTCCTGAGAACCTAATCATTTTTCAAATTCTGTTTTTGCACAGATAAACCTACTTCAGACTCTTAGTTCTTGCATTTCCTAGTTTTATGCATGACCTTGGGTAAGTTGTATAACCCTCCTGTGACTCACTTTCCTCCCCTCAAAAGGATGAATACAAGTGTCTCTCCACAAAGAACATAGTGAGAAAAAACTTACACATGTGGAAACATTCAGCAAAAAAGGGACACAAAATAACATCTTTTGTTTTAAGTTGTACAAATTATCAAAAGGATGAATAGTTGAAATAAAAAATGACAATAAAATACTCTTATAAATCCAAAGAGACAGGATTTTTGATGGATTGCAGTTTCCATTTGTCTTTCTGTGACCCTCTACTGCTCAGTTATTAATGATCTATATAGGCTGTCATTTTCTTGGCATTCATAAAAAGACCTGAGCTCAACCAACCTGCAAGTACATTTTCTGATAACTACACAGGCAATTTCAGTCTGTGTTAAGTCCACTTCCTGGACCACCACTTCAACCAATGCCTAGACTAAACACTGAGGCTTAAAATTAGTATCTAAAGCTATGTTATTGACCCACATTCCCCAACACTTGTAAAACACCAATTAAAACATACTATAGGAGATCATTACTGGCCAGTTTATCTGCTCTAGAATGCCTTAAACCATGTACTTCATGTTTCTATCACCCTAGGACACTCAGAAGTAGTGAGTTCAGACTGGCATGCAGAAGCATGCTTCCAAAAAAGGAAAATTCAAAATGAGAAATTACAGGAGGAAATTGAATCCACCAGACAAATTCTCAGCAATAAATTAACATATGCTGCATTTGCAGAAAGCATAAAACAACCCACTCCCTCAAATATCCATATTTTAAATTAAGTCTTTATTAAATATTGAGATCAGTTGAGTTTCCATCAATATTACACATGTCCTGCAATATTGTAATCATACATATTTCATTAACTACATATTCATAGTTTTCTAATAACATTTCCACTTGGACTTCCTGTCATCGGGGCTTACATTAGCATATAGGCATTTGGATTCCATGAGGAAGGGAAGCAAAACATAATAACCAAAATATGCTTTCATTCTCCCTGTCAGCAGGAACTTTAGCATGAGCCATATAATTGAAAAGCAATGCCTGCCTGAAATATTGCATTACACAACACAGCAGCAGATTCAGAACAAAGAAAAGAAAGCATACCATATTGTTTATCATAGGTAATTACAGGTTTTCAATATTTTTTCATCCATTAGTTATCATTTCACCAAGTCCACTTCTTGGTTTGTATAGAAGAAAGAGTTCTGACATTTCCTTCTGCAAAACACTCATTATCTGGCAGAATGTTGAGAGCTGAAGCATAGGCACAGTAAGAGGCATAGACAGGCAGCCATCAAGTTAAAAAGCAGTGATTCACAATATTCTGTTATTTACTTGCTTAATTTTTCTTACTTGCTTCTCAAGGCATCTCTTCAATCTGCACGGTGCTGCATTTATTTAACCTTCACCTTTATTTATTTTCTTTGCAACCATTTTTCAGGTCAAGCTTGTCTTAACTTGACCAAGTAGGGCAGGGCAGAAGTCCCCATGAAATGTCAGGGCTAAAATAGATTCTCAAAAGCAAAACCAGAGACAGGATGGGATTTGTTTGCTTAGAGAACATGACCAGGCTGCCACATCTGTGGCCTTTGAGCTAAGGAGAATTGGGGGCAGAGCTAGGATGAAATGTAGGGCCATCTCCAGCCTGAGACTACAGAGCTACGTGAATAAATGCGTGAGTCAAAGTCCAGGGCCAAAACTTAGGCCAAAGCTGTAAACAACCAGACAAACAGGGTAGAAACGGACATATCCTTATCTACAATATCGCCTTGGTAGCAGGCACTTTTGAAGGCACATGACCCCAATCCCTCAGAATACCACTATCAAGCACACAAAGCACATCTCTATGAGCTAAACTCCTTCCATGATGCCTAGCACACAACGAGTGCTGGAAAAATCATCTAAGTCATGTGTTAAAATGTAAGTCCACAAACATTCATATTCAATTATGAAGTACAAAGGGCTCTGTAATGGAAAGATTTTTATAACTTATTTGGTATCAAAAATCTGACATGAACAATTGTGACATTTATAGTCTTTGTTTAACTTGCATAGAGTGAATATTTACACATTTTATTGCTGCTATATTATTGTGTGTGATTATGAAGCACTGCCTTGCATTTCTCTAAGGACATCATAAATACATACATTGGATTACTTTACAAAAACCTGAAACATTCCGAATTCTAATATACAGTTGGCTTCCAGGACCAGGTAAAGAATGTGGTCTAGTACCAAACCAATTGTCTCTGAATTCTGGAATCATGAACTTGCTTTTAAAAGCATTTTTCTATTTTCAATGCTTTCTATACCAAATATAATTATAAAAATAATAAAGCCAGGTGTGGTGGTGCTCACCTTTAATGCCAGCCCTCAGGAAGATCTCTCTGAATTTCAGGACAGTAAGGTCTATCAACAAGTAAATTCCAGACTAGCCAGGGCTACATAATGAGACTCTCTCTCTCTCTCTCTCTCTCTCTCTCTCTCTCTCTCTGTCTGTCTGTCTATCTGCATGTGTGTGTGAGAGAGAGAGACAGAGAGAGAGAGAATGTGCATGTGTGTGAGTGAGGAGAATGCGGTGTGTAAGTGAGATATTAGGTGAGTGAGAGGATTGTGAGAGAGAGTGTATGTGAGATACGGCTGAGAGAAAGACTGTGAGCGTTGGGAGCAGAGATAACAGGACACATGGGAGTGAAAATGAACACCTTGAATAAGACTGAAGCTCTCGTTTGAAAGGTCCTGGCTTTGTCTCCAGGAAAGAGTAGAACTTACCAGTTCATTCTGCCCCATACCACACCATCCAACCCTGAAAACACTTGGAATCAATCCTAATTTACAGAATATTGAATTTAAGAGTATAAGGAACAAAACGTTTCCATTTGCTTAGCATCCCTTTTTCGTGTTTTTAAAACTGTGCTTCCCTCCTTTTTCTCTTTCTCATCTCCTGTGGTACAAGAAATGGTTGTTCTTTTATTTAAAAAGAAGCCCTGAGTGATACAGAAGTGTCAAGGTAGGAACTCAGCTGGATTGTCCAGTGTCTGTAGCATTTGCTTTCCCTCAGATAGAGGAGAACAGGAGAGCTTAGCTGTGGTACCTCCTTGGATATGTATCTCTTTGCTCTGACACACATTTCCCACCATGCTGTTTCCTTCTGTATTCCAGGAGACTACATTTCTCATATGTGGACTCTTCTGACTTCTGAATGGCTTTGAGCAATGGGAGGTCCTTGCAAAAGATGAAAGTTCACATAATATGGAGAAGTCAAGGTACCCTCCTCTCCCTCTCCCTGTTCCTCTCCTCTTTCCTCTCCTCCTTCCTTTCCCACGGTAGTGCCACAAGGACTCTTGTTGCTGCCCCTGACCTCTGACCTCTGAAAACCACACCTATTCCTATCATTCTTCCTCTTCCTTCTGTACTGTGGAACTGCTGCTAAGATGTGAAAGAGAAGAAGAAACTAGTACTCCACAGTGCCCTTCAAGGGCACAACCCCAGTGACCTAATAGCCCTTCATCCCAGTAGTGCCACACAGGGGCTAAGCTCCTGAGAGACATGCCTTTGGANGTATATATACATATACTAATTGTCTATTCACACATATTTCAGGATATCTACCTATCCACATTCTTTCAAAGGTTGATGTATCACAAACAGCTGAGGAAAATAAAATAGACTTCTCTAAAATTATGGCTGCTTACCAACAGAAACTCTTTTACTTTAATTATTCCCAGTGAAGATGGTCTATTGCATCTAAACTTTACCCTTCTCAAACACTGGGGAAGTAACTCTTTCCTGAGGATGTGTAAGCCAATACCTACCCCACAGAGCACCAGTGACAGATCAAAGTACAGAGTCTACCAAATTCCAACTTGGGAACCAATGAGTTTGTTGGAATTACTTACAGAGCATGGGTGAAGGGTTACTTACAGAAGTGTGGGTGACTCCAAAGCAGCTGCAGCACCAAAAGTTCTCACCCCAGCATGGATGATTACTACCCCAGAGTTGCACCCACTAAGTCCTCCTTGGCAGTTAACCCTCTACACTTTATGTACTCTAGCACCTCCTGAGACCACGAGACCATGTGTAATTGAGGATGAATTAGGTATAACTGTCTAGGAGTTTCAAGAGGGAATGGCTAAAATTTCAGGTGAGGATCCAAAAGACCTTTCCCACCCTGTCCTTTGAGGAGGGATCATCAACAATTAGCAGGCCCAACCTCAGGGTGCTCTACCAAGTTACAGCTGCTGTTGTGCTGGGGGCAGGGGTAAGCTTAACAGCCATGCCTTTCATTTAAGGAGTAACTTCAAGCCAGTTTACTTCTTTAGAGAGGGTCCATGTACTCAGTGGTGGTGCTTTTCAAGTTTTTCTACCAAGGCAGAAGAAAATTAATGGGTACTCCAGGGACTGGAGGGTATAATCTTCATCTCCATGGTTCTGAGCTCAGCATCCAGCGGGACTAAATAAAGGAGTGATTAAAAACAGATATCTAATTTTCTTAATTATCTAAAGACAATACAACTTGCCTTCTTTTAAGAATCAAGGAAACCCTTCATGGACGTACATGACTTTTCATTTTTTTTTTCACTTAGTGTAGAAAAATCACCCCCACTTGTTTTTCCCTCCCCCACAAGCAGCCCCATTCTGCTTTCCTGCCTCTCTCACACACATACACAAAGACAGAGCGGGGAGATACTTAGATTTCATACATGAAAAAATCTTTCTCACCCTGTTGGTCTCTCTTATTCTCCTCTTCCCTCTCCCTTTAGACTCATACTTCCTACCATATTTAAATATTTTGAAAATATTTTTATGTTCAATCTAGACTCTGCACATAAGAGAAAATATACAGTTTGTCTTTCTCAATCTGGCTTATTTCACCGAACATGATGATTTTCAGTTCTTATTTACACGTCTGTCCGGGACTTCAGTAATTCTTAGAAGCAAGAATTTTCGCAGGGGTCAATGTAATTATCTCTCAAATAGCCTAGAAGTTTTCAGACAGCCATGATGAGGAATTTGAGGGGGATAGAGTTCGAATGGTTTGAGTCTTTGAATGTCTATCCCTGCAACTAAATCAAGCCTCAGAAATTAGAATCCTAGAATAGAATTTTTGAATACACAGATTAACTTGAATCCAGACTCAAGACTGCAAGAACTAGAAAAAAAATTGAAAGTCATCAGTCTCCATGCAAAATATAAACTAAAACTAGCATTATTTCTTCCTTTCCTTGCCACCAGAGGTTGAAATGGAGCAAAATTATAAAGCACTATATGTATGTATGTAAATGGAACAGTTAAGTCTACTAATCTGTACAATTAATATGCATTAGTAATTATAATTTAGAGAAGAATAGGGAGAATAAAGAACCCTAGTGTTAAAAATAAATTGAAACTGAAAAAAGAAAATGGGGTGGGAGATATTAACTCTTTATTGACAAACCTCCATTTGGCAATGTGAAAGTGCATTTAAGGGGAAGCTACTTATGTCGGGGGGGGATGGGTCTCTTCTGCCCATTCTTACACTATGATGGAAGCAGAACCACGACTACCTTGTTGTCCATAATGTTCAGCTGAAGCTTTTCACTGAAATTTAACCACAAGCCAAAGGCCTGTGGATGATGCTCTTGGCAACATAATTCTTCTGCTTGGGGATGCTGTTTTTTACTTAAGATGCAGCTTGCAAATATGCAAAGTGATGTCCCTAGACATGCTTGCTCATTCGTTCATCTAGTCATTGAAAAATATTTGATAGCCTCCTATCATTAACGCCTGGGAGATATAGCGCTAAGTGCAACAACAAATGAGCATGGAAAAAGACCACATGTTGTGATTTGATCTCAAAATCTAAGAGGAAAGAACTAAAGTATCCCATCCTGCCCCTGCCCCAACTTTACCTCCAGCCAGCAAGAAGCCTGAATATCAAGTCCCATGATAGTATTTCATCTCATTAGCTGAAGGGCAGGACCTCAAGGCAGTGGATCCTTAGTCATTTCCTTATCATATTGCAGCAATTTCCCATCCTCTCCTAATGTGCAACCTGACAACAATAGAATATCATTGAAGAGATCTGGGAACCTGTCAGTAAGTACAGGAGAGTAGAAAGGGAAGAAAGGCTGACTCATCAAAAAAGAAAGGGGGAACAGAGGCAGCAGGTGGGGGTGAAGAATACCAAAACTAAACTGCTAGCTTTAACAATTGTGCCAAAGGTAACCAGAGCCAGGAAGTAGGTTGAGCGCAGGGTACCCGACAAGGTACCGTAGGGAAAAGAGAGACAAGCACATCCACTTAAAATGCACCCAGTCATGTCATCTTCATAGTAATCTGTGATGCTTTGAGCATGGGTAGGGTCCCCGTGGTTTCCTGTGTTAAACAGGTGGATCCTTTGGGCAGTCAGGTATAGTGGGAGGGCCTTGGGTCACTAGGGTTTGCCCACAAGAGGGTTATAGGACCCTGATCTCTCGTATCTTTCTCTGCTCCCTAGATCATAATGTGTTTTGCTCCAACACACACACACACACACACACACACACACACACACACACACACCCCAAAGGCCCAAACAAATGGAGCTGCTTAATCTGTACTGAAATCTCCAAAATCGGGAATAAAAATAAAACTTATCTCTTTATAAAATAAATTGCCTCAAGTAATTCATTGAAGTGATGTGAAGTTAATACATAACTATAATTCAAACCACAAAGGAACTGCCTTATTAAGATATCTTAGTCTGAAGATCACTTGGGACTGCAATGATAAAAACAAGTCCTTATCAGTTAAAGAAATCAAGGCCACAAATAAAGAGAATCCTATGTAAAATTAGGGTAAAGAAATAAATTACTACTCAAGGCCATACATTCATACAATCATAAATGATTAATCTATATTTAAGGCCTAATGTCTCTCTGTGTCTCTCTGTCTCTGTTTCTCTCTCCCTTTATACATTCTCTACTGTCATACTCATAAAATATACCTAAAAAATACCAACATGAACCTACTCAGATTATATTTTTGAGATTTGTGTATCCAGAAACATCTACTTCTTTTACAAATAACTAATAACTATTTTCACCAAGGACCAATATCTTAGTCCATTTTGCACTGCTATAACAAAATACCTGAGGCTAGGTAAATTATAAAGAAAATGGATTTATTTGACTATTTGATTCACAATTTTAGTGGATGGAAAGTCCAAATAACATGACATCTGACATCTTACTAGAGCCCCTCTAGGTATATTATAACATAGTGGGGAAAGAAATGGAAAGCTCTGTGTAGAAGATGCTAACAGGTAGCCTCATATTGTAAGAACCCACTCTCATGGCACTAACAGGATCCTAGGAGAACTACATTGATTCCTTCCAAGACTAGTGCACCCATGACTTCACCACCTGCAACTAGGTCCATCCACTTAAAGGTTCCACCATTTCAATGTCACTGTAGTAAGGATAAAGGTTCAGTCACATGAACCTTTGGGGAACTGCATATCAAAACCATAGCAATAAGTTATTTTAATATATTAAAATATCTGTATCCTAACCCTGGGCAAAAACTCTTTATCTAATTTTAATTAATCGTCTCAAAATTATATGATAAAATTTGTAAGGGCACATCAATGTGAACGTGTGGGAGATGGAGAAAAAAACCACATTTTCAATGACAGAAAACCTCAGAAAGCACTCTTTCTTCCCAGAAAACCATCTTCACATTACAGAGAACAGTGTCATTTGCTGTTCTCAGTGAGAACACACTTGACAAGCCTGGTTTAGAGCACACTACTAGCTTGAGTAAGGGCACCCCTTCCAGAAGACTTCCATTACCTCATTTCATGTGCTCCTCAGCCACAGCCAAAGCACTTAAAGCAAACTCCAGTAAGTTCTGTCATTTTCAGTTCACAACAGCAGAAGAAAGTGTCCATATAGGTTATTCTTCATGAACTAGTACTCAGAACATGCTTAGGGTGCTGTTTTTGTAAAACCAAGATCCCTCTGTTTGCATCTAATCTGCTTGCTGCAATATAACACATGCATAAAACAGTGCAACTGTGTTTGTTTTAATAAGGCCATTCTGAGCAGCTGTTTAATGATCCATGGTGTTAAATGAAAACTACAGGTGTTCCAAATGCAAACCTTATGGCCCAGGGCCCCCCTTATTACCACTCCACAATTAGCAGCCAACTGCTCTTAGACTGTGCAAAGAATTGCCACCATCATCATTACATTATTTCTTAATTTTATTCTCTGCCTAAGTGTCTTCCCCCAAAGGAAAAACCTGCTTGGCATAATAGCGACAGAAGTAAAAGGAAAGGAGAATACAAGCCACTCTATGTCCAACCCCAAACCAGCTTCCATTAAGGTGAAAAGAGGCAATCAAAAGGCTTGGGCCCCTGAGGAATGGTCCATAGTGATGCAATGACCAACTAAAACTATTGATGGTCATGATGGTTTCATTAAGTCTTCATGATTCTGTAAGCTTAATGCTGTGCTGAATCAAATTGCCCAAAAGCTATAGAATTGGATCCTGTCACTCTGTCTTGTAGAGAGATGATTTTTGTACAACTATAATTTTTCATCACAACGGCTTTCAATCGGGGTGCATATAATAAGCAGCAAAGTAGGAAGGTTTCTGCATTTCCTGTGAAATTGCTGAATATAGCAATCTACCCATGACACAGTTCAGTACCCCTTTCATAAAGATGCTAGTGACAAATTTAATTAGAGCTCAAGAACAAATTTATCTTTCTGTGTCAATGGGTATAGTTTCTTCTACAAAACTAGTAGTTCTCAATTTTGGCCCCATATTGAAATCAGTAAACAAATTTGTGTGCCAATTCCATCCAGAACAGCTGAATTTGAATTTCTAGGAATGGGCACTAGACAGGGCTGCTGAGCTGGAGTTCCAGGGGTCACCATTCACAATGTGTTTAGCTAATCCCCAGGATTATACTCTGCAGCACAGAATGAGAGCCACTGCCCCAGAAAATGAGAGTTTTATAAATCACTGCCTTTCGTTCTCCATTTTGGTTACTAAGAAGCTAAGAACTAATTGTACTGGATTGTAATAGTTTTTCTCTGCCAGAATTTCTCAACATAATTTCCCTTCTGGATCTCTTTGTATTAATGATTTTACTGGGAATTTAACTGTAAGTCACCCAACGTTCTTCCTTTGAATGCATTTTCAACATAAACAAATAAAATAAGAATTTGTTGGGAGTCATAAGTAGGTCATTATATGAACCTCTCACAATCACCTCAAACACAATTTGAGAAAATGAGTTGCTATGTCCCCCTATAGCTGCTTTTCCCAAAGTCTTCTCCATTGTAATAAGGCAATTTTACGAAGTTGCTCAAAAGTCATCTGAGTCTCTCCTACATCTCTTTCATCCCACATGATACAAACATCACAAGTGCTATTGTTCTGCCTTTAATACATATATATATTATACATATATATTAGCTATATATGAATTGCTTCTCACACAACTTCCACTTTTACCAGTATTTGTTTTGTTTTGTTGGAGGTGTTGTTTGTTTGTTTGGAAAACAATCGAATAAACCCAAGGTCTCTGGATCTTCCATAAATAAATATATATCTCTTACTCAAGTCATGGAATGGCTGTAGCTTATCTGGACTCTGCTAAGCTTTGCTGGGACACATTTAGATCCATGTCTCTTCTAAGCACCCAAACTGAAGGCAGGGCTAGTCTCTTAGTTAGGAAGAGAGGCTCAGAGGTGGCAGAACCAAATATAGATATATTTGAAGTTCTGCTCAGACTGGATGTAGGTTGTACTTGCTGACATTTTATTCACCAAATTAAGTCAAACAGCAAAGCCCCAAATGATTCAGCCTACAGGAAATCATGGAGGGAATGAAATGGATAACTTGGACCTGGGCTTAATTAATACCCTGCTTTCTACCCTTGCCCATTATTATGTTTTCAACAAAGCAATCAACAGATTATTTTATAAAAATTGCATTTGCTTGCTTTTATTTATTTATTTTTGAGATAGGGTCTCTGTATGAAGCTCTCCCTGGCCTCAAAGTCACTATATAACCCAGGTTGGGCTCAAATTAATGCAGATCTGCCTCTTTCTCCCTAGTGCTAGGATTACAGATGTGAGCCACTACACCTGTCTCAAAGCAGAGTACTTTTTATGAAAATTCATAAATTATCATATAATTTCCCTTGTTTTAAACTTCAGAATGGCTTCCCATAACATTTAGTCAAATGTAAGTTTTTGTTTATTTTCAGTTTTTTTCATGATCTGGCCCAACCTCCATCTAAGGCTGTGGTTCTCAAACTGTGGATTGTGACCCCTTTGGCAAATCTCTATTTATAAAAATATTTACATTACAATTCGTAACTGTAGCAACATTACAGTTATGAAGCAGCAATGAAAATTAGTCTATGGTTGGATGTCACCACAACATGAGGAAATGTGTTAATGGACCACAGCATTAGAAGGGGTGAGAGCCACTGCTAGAGTGTCTTCTTAAAGCACTATCTTTTGCACAAACTCTGAAGAGGTCCCATTCCTCCTCAAATATACCTTCCTCATCAGAACTTTTTAACTGGCTCTCTCCTCTGTCTGCAAACTTCTTCCTCATGGTCTTTGCTATCTGGCTCCTCCTTGCCCTTCAGAAGTAAACCCATATGTCATTTCCTTGGAGAAGCCCTCTCTGGTCATCTAATATAAGCATTTCTACAAAATCACACTCTATTTTTATCTACTCCTATTTCAATTCCCTGCAGATCATGTGTCACTACCAGAAATTATCTGCATTATTTTGTTCACCTATATGTCTCTTCCTACTCAAATTTCTTCAAAGTTCTATGAGGGCAGGGGTCATGTCTGTTCTGTTCACAGTATCCATAACAGCATCTGAAAAAGAGTGGCACTGAGTAAATATTTGTTGAAATGAGCAAGCCATGGGCAGCAAGCCAGTAAGCAGCACCTCTCCATAGTCTCTGCATCAGCTCCTGTCTCCAGGTTCTTGTCCTGTGTGAGTTCCTGCCCTCACTGCTTTTGATAATGAACTGTCATATGGAACTATGAATGAAGTAAACCCTTTTCTTCCCAATCTGCTTTTGGTGATGGTGTTTCATCACAGCAATAGTCACCCTAACTAAGACAAGGAGTGAGGACTCCATTTATCTGTTGGTATAAGGGAAAGTATTTAGAAAGGAGTTAGAAGTTATGCTGGTTCCATAAAGTAGCAGTTATAAGTTATCTTCCAAGATCCAAGACCTCATTAGTACTGTGCATTTGGCTCTGTTTTCAGTACCAGGCACGATTTCCCTCTTGGTGGGTAGGTCCTAAGTTCAATTAGAGAGCTCTTGGTTATTAGTAAGCTGTGCACGCCACTATTGCAGCCTTAGGGTGATTGTGCCATGCTGGTCTTTATGGCTCATAGGCATCATAGTTGGGAAGGAATGTTGGTTGCTTCCCTCCTTTGGAAGATTGCTAGTCCTCAGGGAGGAGGCATTCAGGTCAGTTCCAGCTCGGGTTCTCTGGGCCCTGTGTCTGAAATGCGTGGTGTTTTCAGTAATAAGGACTGTTTTCCATCTCTGAAGAGCAACCAAGGGCAATAGCAATAGGCTGCATGTTTTGGGAGTCTCTTGGAAAGCTGTGGCCACGAATTCAAAAGAGGGCTTTTTATGCTTGGTATTGGGTTTTTTTGGGTAGTCTTGGAGGGAGCATTGTCAGCTCAGTTGAGAAAATTTCACTAAAACTATACATGTGTATTTATACACAGAATTACATGTCTTATAGATTACTTTGTTTTTAGATAAATAGTTAATAGTGTGATTCCTTATGGCTGACAAAATATACAAGGAAAAGTCCAAAGGCCTCAACACTACTTTAAGAACTACAGGCAACTAAGGAATGCTGATAGTAGAGAAATAGTTTTCTTCAGGGAAGAGCACACAAATCAGTTACCCAATACCAAATGGTCAGCCCTGAAAACATGCATATGAGTAACATTATACAAACTGAGCAGGGTCATATTTATGAATATACATGTATGTACATATACATTTATGCATGTAAAAATTAATGACAGAAGAGGCCATGAATTTGAAAGAGAGCAAGAAATGGTTTGTGGAAGAGTTAGGAGGGGGAAATGGAAGGGGGGAATGATGTAATTATATTATCTCAAAAACAAGGAAAAAGAAATACTGCTGTGGATTCTTTGCTGTTGGTATTGAACCCCTTTCTCACATATGAGTTGGTGTGGAGCTCGATCACATGATAGGGACACACAATATTGATGTGTTAGCCTTAATGACAATCAGCTAAGATTTTCCCCACCCCAATGGAAAGAGACCTTTTTGACAATCTCAGCATCTTCACAAAGTGATTATTGCCTCCTTGTATCCCCTACTAGCTATAGGAAATTAGCTGCTGTAATCTATGTTCTTAGTGGGAATCTGGCATGTCAATGGGCTGCTTCTGTCTTTGTGGTTTAAGTCTGATACTCCAATATGCCCCTGCTGCTTTTCATGATTCTTAGTGGAGAGAAAAAGTGAGGCAGTAGTTCCCCCTCAGCTCACATTTGACCAATTGCAGTGCTTGAGGCAATCACAAAACACCATAGGTGTTGAAATGATTAGGGTCAATTAAGACAGTGCAGTCTCTAAGGAAGAAGCCACCATCAAGCCTTCGATCTCTCAACAGCACAGGTTGTCTGTTCCTGCAGCAGCAATTATCTAAAAATATCTAGTACTTAATTACTTCCAAAGTGTCAGTCTTCATAACAGGGTATTAGAATGTTCTAATTGATAGCACAGCTGCAGCTTGTCTGCCTGACACTGGCATATGGCTTGCAATGTTATTTTACCTTGATCAGTTTTTTTGTTTGTTTGTTTGTTTGTTTATAAGGCTCACTTAAAGATTGCAAATTTCAGAAACAATCTAGCTCGGTGTATTACAGTATCTCTCTCTCTCTCTCTCTCTCTCTCTCTCTCTCTCTCTCTCTCTCTCTTTAAATTTACCATTTCCTCCTTTGAGAAGGGAAAACATGGTGAAAAAAATAGAAAAGAAAGTAAAGAAGAAAACAATAGCTCAGAGGCCCAGAGTAACTGAATTTTGCTGCAAAACTCCCTGGCTCCTGTGGCTTTTACATTTCACTTTAAAAAAAAAACCTATACATATGTAATCAAGGGCTTGTGGCAAGTTTATCATCCTTAAAACCTTGATAAGATTGGCCAGAGCCTGCATCCCAGAGGTTTTCAAGCTGTGAATTTCTCGGACACTAACACTACTGGAGATACCTGTAGCTCTGAGCTCTTACCATCACCAAGTCTGTTTTATTTCAAGATCTCACTGTTCTGTGTGTGCTGTTTCTGTCCTCTGCTGTGTTGACTCAAACAGTGAATTTTACTGAAGCTTGCGGATACAGGCTTTTTTCTTTCTTTCTTTCTTGCCACAGGCATGCAAACAAGTTCAAGTGGTGTGCTAGTCTCCCTTTTCTGTACACAGAGCTCTAGCCTCCTATCATGTTGCTCTCCTGCCCCCACCGCCCCCTTGTGGCTCTTCCTTTGTCTTTCTTTTTTACCTTTTGTGCTATTTGTCTCAGGTGGAATATAAACAGATTACAAATACTCCCATATAGAACAGCTCAACCCTGTTCTATGCCAACTCCAAAACTTTGTACCCTTTACATAGCCACAGGTATACACTTATTGCCCAGCAGTGCCCTTCTTGTTAGATTTGTTTTGTAGCTTATGTGTGCATGTGCACACACACAGCCTCAAAATTTATAAAACTTACATACTGATTTTAATTCATTTAAATAACTTGGCAATGGAGTTTCCTATAATATAGCTCCCTCAATTATGTGGAAGGCTCTGATTTTTTAATAGTCCTAACTGATTTTCTACATAACTGTCAAAGGAATCATCAGGAAGTTTTTTTTTTCATCGTGTTGTTAATAGGATCTAATGACTATCTAGATATTCATAGTTGGTAATTGATGGATGTATTACCTTCAGTTAATTTATAATGTCTAAATTACCCCCAGGGACATATGGTATCTTAAACTAAAGGGGTAATCATCTCTATGATCTGCTTGGAATAGATTCTGCAATATAATAAGCACTCAGTAAAGGCAAATGGCTAATATTGTTTTGTTGATATTGAGATTTCAGGATGTGGTAGTGGTAGTGGTCAGTGATAGGGAATCCTCAAGTCATGTGGAGTTGCTGGTGCTGTTTGGATTCCTATAACTAACCAGTTCATTTGATGTATGGGTAGTGGCAGAGCTAGGGTTTACAAGGTGCTCCTTTATCACACATCTCTTTGTTTATCTACTTTCCTTGGGCAACTGGAGAATTATTCTTTTAAAAATTTTTTTATTCATTTTACATATCAACCACAGCTCCCCCTCTCATCCCCCTCCTGCCTCCCTCCCCACCCCCCCACCTCTCATCCCCTCCTCCAAAAGGGTAAGTCCTGCCATGGGGGGACAGCTAAGCCTTGTACATTCAGTTGAGGCAGGACCAAGCCCCTCCCTGCTGCATGCAGGGTGAGCAAGGTATCCTACCATAGGTAATGGGATCCAGCAAGCCAGCCCATGCACTGGGGATAGAGTCTGATCCCACTGTCTGGGGTCCCTCAAACAGACCCAGCTACACTTCTTTCTCCCGTGTGCAGAGGGTCTAGTCCGAGCTCCAGGAGAATTATTCTTAAATGAATGTCCAAACTCCTCCCTCTTCCTTGCAATATCTTCCATGAGTTTGCTCTTTATTTCTCCAAACCTTGACTTTCCCGTGCTCCTCACACTTGTGTGTTCTAGTTATGGATGCCTTCCTTACAGCTATACCCCTGAGAGACTATGCTTGCTGAAGAAACTTGAAATGAGAATTCTCATTTGAAACTGCAGGTCAACTGAGATCTACCCAAGTGGTAGTGGTAGGTGAAGGGAGATAACTTTAGGAGTTAAATTTTTGCACTATTAAATTCACCCATCATTGTGCATTTCCTGTTTTCTAAATAATGTCATGTAGTGATTTTCTTCATTTCCCTTTACCTTTCAATATGTAAAATATACTCTGCTCTTGAAGGCTTCCAGTGTTTTCTGAGCCCCACTGATGTCTTGATAGCTCATTGAGCAGGGTACTTTAAGTCTGCTCTAACTTTAACCTTTTTCATGAACCAGATAAGGCCAGGGAAGATGTTCTTCCATAAACTGAGGCAGGGTTGGGCAGAGGCCAGAGGCAAGTACCAACTCAATTAGCAGAACCTCAGAAGCCAGGCCTTTTGGGAAGTATGCTAAGCACTGTTGAGTCGTAAGGTGGAGGATCTGGGCATGCTTCAGCAGGCTCAGTTTCTGCTTGAAGTTTGTTCCAAGGACAGTTACATACTTCACAAGTCTGGCTCATTTGTTGGTCCACACTTTAATGAATACTATCAATCAAAAGGCATGCTGCCTGCCCATAACTGAGTTTATTGTTGTCTTCCTGAAATGATTTCTTAGACTGTTTAGTTCCTAAACTGAATTCCATACTGGAGATCATATTGAAAACACTGTTTTGTTTTGTTTTTTTCTTTTTTTTAAGATGGCAAATTGTCCCATCTGTTTTTCTGCTTACCTGTAGACACGCAAATGCTCAGACACACCCCCTGCTTTTGTCCCAGACCTCTTGTAATGCATTCCACCAGCTGCAGATGCTTACTTCATTTATTTTTGGAGTTCTTCCCCTTAACAAAGAGAATAGACTACTTAAGGAAAAGGTCACAATTCAGTCACAAAGGTTTCTCTGTGTGAAATCACATGTATCTGATTTCATGAAAGGTATGGGCAGGAAATGTGAATTACAAGGAAATGATGGCTCAAGTATAGGGCCTGAAAGGGACATGGACACAAAATCATTATCAGTTATTGAGTACCTTAGAGAGTAGATGAGGATATATGGAGCCTGAGCTTAGCTCACACTGCTTATATCTTTGTGTGTTAAAAGGTCAGTTGGTAGGGGCATTAAATGTTTTAAAAATATATTCGTGTGTGTGTGTGTGTGTGTGTGTGTGTGTGTGTGTGTGTGTGTGTGTGTGTTCATATGGAGGTCAGCGGACAACTTGTGGGAGTTGATTCTCTCTTCCCACCAGGTACTGAACTTGTGTTGTCAGGTTTAGGCCTTTACCCCCTGAGCCATCTTTCCAGCCTTCTTTAAAAAATTAAAACAGGGTCTCACTATGTAGCTCAGGTTAGCTAACAAACTTCCTATGTAGCAAAGACAGTTTTTCAAATTTTGCTTTCCCCCCCCCATGTTGACTCAAAGTATAAAGCAGTTCTGTATCCATATTTATGCTTTGCCCCAGGAACTCCACAAGGTTCTCAGAGGCTCAAAGTGATGGTTGTGAAAAATCTTGTAAATAAAAAATTGTACAAATGCAGGGACTTGGCTTGACAAACACAGAATCTTAATACTTGATGGGACATTAAAAGATCGTCTAGTCCAATTGCTTGCCCTGTGCTTGAAGAATCTACCTTGGGAGGGAGCTACCTCAGTGGAGCTCAACCTGGGCCATAGATGAAAAACCTGGGTGCAGCCTGTGTTACCCCTGGCCAGTCCAGTTGGAAATGGGGATGAGATGTCACTGATGGATTTTAAATATGTTTTTAGAACTCTTCTGGCAATTCTGAAGTACAGCTGCAGTGCAGAAGTACTTATTCTTCCAACCCCTTTATAGTTTATATGAGAGGTCTACAGGCTCACAGAATAGAGATGTGTCATCCAAGATCACACACTGTGCAGCAATTCTAGACCTACAATCAAGCCTCTAGACTTTTGGGTGGATGTTCTTTAGTGCAGCATGAAATGCTCTTTCCGTTAAACTGAGAGAGAAGGTAGGAGCCTAAGGTCACATGGAGTGTACACAGCACAACTGAGACTTAAATCTATGTCATCTATGTCATCTAATTCCTTAGTTTGAGCACATGGCCAACAGAATCAGGCTTAGTGTCATATAACTCTGGGACTAACTGTATGGCCAGAACAGCACACAGAAGGGCAGTGCATAGGAAGAGGCCAGATCTGAGCTAGACCTCGAGATCAAGGCAGGATTTGGAGGATTTCGAGAAACTGTTTTGCCAGGTTAAGGTCTGGGGTTAGGGTAGGAATGATGTCAGTGAAGGAAATCCATAAGCTGTAAAAGGGAATCAGTGACAGATTTAGTTTTTCATTTGTTCATTCTGATTTTGATTTTTAAATCTTATTTGTTATTATTGGGGAGGCACATATATATATCACAGCTCATGAGGAGATCAAAAGACAACTTTGGAGAGTCAGTTATCTCCTTCCACTTTGGGATTCCGGGCTGGAACTCAGGTCATCCTGTTTGCACAGCAAGGCTTTTACCAACTGAACCGTCTCACAGACACAACAGCTTTTGTATTAGTTCCTTTTCTCCTTATTCTGATCAAATAATAACCGACAAAAGCAACTTAAAGGAAGGAGAGTTTCTTTGGGGTCTCAACTTAAGTGTATAGTCTCTATCATGGCAGGCAAGGCATGCAAGTTGGGGAACAAGGCAGCTGACCACACTGGATACACAGTCAGGAAACAAAGAGCAACAAACGCTTGGGCTCATAGCCCTTTTATTCAGTCTGTGGGATGGTGCTACCCGTATTTAAGATAGGCCTTTCCTGCTCAGTTATACTTTTCTGGAAACATACATACAGACTTACCCAGAGGTATGAATCTAAATCTCATAAAGTTGACAATAATGAACTATCAAAACCCTTAAAAATATTTCAAACTTAAAAGTGTTGAGAAATACAGAGCTCCTGTATATCCTTCAGTCAGGTCCAGCAATGTTTCACATTTTGCTTCATTTTCAATCACTCTCTCTCTGTCTACATTTCTCTCTGACCATCTCTGTATATATGTATTTGACACTACACATACGTTAATGAGATTTGTTTGGCATACAGGCCCATAAAGGCTAAATTCACAGATCACATATACACACACATATCAATTATATAAAATATAATTTATTTCTATATTTTACATAAAAATATCATGTTTAGTTAACATTTTCATATAATTAATTTCTATGTGTCATTTGAAGGTAGATTACATATACCAATTGCCTTTAACTTTAGATACTTAAGCTTGTATATGCTGAGGACAATGATTTTAGATAACCACAATTCAGTTTTTAAATTCAGGGAATTTAACACTGCTAAAGCTAGCTACAGTCTATATTTGAATTCCAACAATTGTCCTAGTGATTTCTTTTATGGCAATTTCACTTCTGTAATACCAGGAGCACCCAAGCGTCATGAATTACATTTAGTCTTGAAGTGCTTTTAGCTTCCTTTAATCTCATATGGTTTTGGAAACTTTATCTTTCAGAACATTGGTATCTTTGAAGACTATGGATATATATATATATATATATATTCCTCAATTTTGTTTTGTCTGAAGTTCCCTTTTGATTAAGCTCAGGATACGCATTCCCAGCATGCAGAACTACTTTAGAGCATCATACTTAGAGGACACACTCTCTGTCACATTGATTTTGATCATAAACTCAAGGCACTGTCCAATTTTCCCTCTGTATTCTTTCATTCTGTAAATAAAAACAATCCATGAAGAAATACTGTGAACCAGGCATTAAACAAAGTTCCTCATCAAAAGTCAAAGTTCTTATCTATTGATGATTCTCTCGTGTACTCTTACGCATTATGATAGCAAAAATAAGAATGTCATTCCCCTTCCACTACTCTATCCACACATATTGGTTAGTACTTCACTGTAAGGATGATTCTTCCATTCTCCTCATTTCTTTGCTAGTTTATATACTTGAATATATATTCCTATACCTGGCATTGCCATTCACACTGAAGTCTGACTAAAATAGTATAGCAGAAGCCTGCAGGTATTAAATATTCACAGAAAGGGTTTATAAGAGAAAGAGAAGGCATGAGTACTCAGAGACAAAGAAAATTAAAAACCTATAAAGAAAGCCTTGGTGGTTAAACCCGAGTGATGTCTATCAAATGCAGCCATTTCTGATAATAACCTCAAAATTCGAACAGATTCTACTGCTGTTTCCTTGAAAGCACCATGACTGTTTCCATGCACAATCTCAGTTTCCAAACACCACTGCAATAATGTCACCAAAAAGATGGCACTCAGTTCAATGTATCACGATGCTTGTATTTCTCACAGCTCCAAAAGTATATGTCAATTCTTGGGGTGGGTAGGCAGAGAATGAAAGGTTGGACTATAGGAGATGCTAATTAATCTGACAAAAATAATACAAATTGTGAAAAGCATAATCCTGCTGAGATTTAGGGTGTGCTAATGGTTCAGTTAGGCAATATTGAGATATTTTAACAATTACAACCTGATGAGGCTTGGGGGGAGCTTTATTTTCATTGGACTTGAAAACCATGCTTGTTGATGCAATGCGCTCTCTAAACTGCTAGATTTGGAATTGTGTTTAAACAAGTCTTGGGTGGTATAGTTACCAAACTCTCCATCAAAATATTGAGAGAAGCCAGGCTTGGTGGTGCACACCGGTAATCCCAGCAACTTGGCAATCTGTGACAAGAAGATTCATTGGTTTGAGGCCAGCCTGAACAATGTAGGAAGAATATATCTCAAAAATAAAAAAAAATGAAGAAAAGAAGCACAGAGAGAGGAGGCCTTATCTTCTTCCAAGTAGCCTTAATTTTTTTCCTATTTTTGTCCTCTTTCCTAAACTGAGCTCAGTCAGGTATGGGAGGCCACTGAAGTTCTGGGATTACTATCTGTCTTTATCCCTTTCCTGTTCAGACTACAACGCAAGCATTTCCTTCTTAAACTGAAAATAAAACTTAAAACAAGGCCAATGTCACCTTTCACTCAGGCTGTGTTACAAGGGTTTTTGTGTTACCTCAAAAATGTAAAATGTTGTCAGAAGGTGTCATCTGTTTGGGAAAATAATGGAATGGTTTGGAAACAGCAATAGTTTATGAGCCTGAGAAGACAGATTTTTTTTTACAAAGATCTCCGTCTAAAATACCCAGAATTTGGGGTTTATGTACACATATAAAACAGAAATTTCTTGATACTTATTTTATTAGACTTTTTCAGCACTTTTAAAACCCTTTTCAAAAAGAGACAAGTGTTCCTTGTAACTGGCTTAAATTAATGGTTCAGATTCTAAAAGCAAGAAGGGAACTCCCTAATTTCAATCTATATGATGTGTTCCTTGTTCAACTGATATGATTATTTGCACTAACAAAGCCCAACTTCCTGAGTTTTTGCACCATGAGAATCTTGACCATTCAATTTCATTTGTAATCAAGTAGTTGAGTCCATTGTCTTCTTGGGAGAATTTCAGCTTAGGTTCCTGACAGGTCCAAAGCAAAGGAATACTGGCTGTTTGTGCATAAAACACTGTAGTTTTAAACCATGACATGTTGCAGACATAAGATTCAAATTTACTATTAAGCTGCTCTAATATTGTTCAGTGTCTGAAATGACTTTATGATCTTTAGAATGCTGGAGTTTCTCATGGAGCTCTCTGGCCTTGAAATGTACTTATTCACATTTGTCATATGCAGCCACATTCGACTACAGCAGAGTAAATAGGCTGAAAACTGTGACTTCTGCCTGCTGGAATGCTTCATCATTGCACTCTGGCATCCTCAAATGCAATAAATGTGGAAATGCTAGATTGAAGGGCTTGATTTCCCATCTCAGTGGCCTCACTCCCTTTGAATTAATGTGGTGCCACTGAGTTCAGCAATAAAGCATCTTATGCTAACACAGAGAAAATATCAACTTCCTTCCTGTCCATATGTGAATTTGGCAAAATATCAGTAAGAAGGCAATATAAAAGTAAAAATGATTTAGCTGCGGTGAATATGAGAAAGTAAAATGAATGCATTACTAACACCCTGCAGAATTTGTGACTCTAGCATACTGGGGGAGGTAAAACCTTAATTGAGTTAAGCTTTGGAAGAAAAACAGTTTTCTAGTGATAAAGGCATAGATGTTTTCTGCAAGTTTTCCTTTAAGTAATATTACATCATCATCAAATAATTGCTGTTTAAAACTGCTTTGTTTCTATGCAGTAAAAGCATAGAAAAGATATTATTCAGTTCTTCCATTCATCACTAATGATCTTGCAAGTTCCTCTTCCCTTCCAGTGTACCACTTCTATAGCCTGAAGCCATCTGCAGAGTGACCTGCAAGCTCTGGATTCAAATAGATCCTAATCAAGTGGAGAATTAAAGAAACAGTGATTTCAGAGGTTTCACTAATGGCCTTCTATGTTCCAGACATGTTTAGTAAAAGCATGCTAATTGGGGCTAGAGAGATGGCTCAGCAGTTACTGCCCTTGCACAGTATCTGGGTTCAGTTCTAAACACCCACTACGCCTACTGTAGTTCACAACCACCTGTAACTGCAGCTCCAGGGGAATCTGAAACCCTGTTTTGTCCTTCCTGGGCACCAGACATGCACATAGCATACAAACATACAGGCAAAATACTCATATACAAAAAGTAAATAAATCTTAAAGAAAATGTGAATTATCTCTAGCTTTCATTTCCTTTTTAATTTAATTTTCAAAACCACTGATGCCAGTTTTCATTTACCTGACTTCCACTCTGTCAAATACATCCTTGTAGCTGTACATACTTCTTCTTACTTCTAAACAACAGTGTTATTCTCCTCTGACCTTCAAAGATATCTGTGCCCTTGAGCATCCCCTATATCTTGGCCATCTAGCTAAATTTATTGCACCAAGTATTTCTGGACATGAAGTTCAGTCTGGGATTGAGCTGGGACCATCCCAACACACTGGCTTCCATTGTTCTTCTTGATCTCACTAACACTGGCCCATCCTGCTTCCTTCTACCATTTTTCATATTATTCCATGCATTCACCATTTGGCTTATACAATCAACTTGTCTTATGTATTCTACAGGAAAGTCCATTTCTAACTTCCTCCCTGCCACCACCTTTGAGCCTTTGAGTACAGATCTTATCTTTTCTCCCAAGACCCTTTTTTGCCAACCTAGCAAATTCCTTGCTTTCTTTTCCTAGAAGAATATTTGTTCTCTTAGGCTAGAAATTATACATCCATATAATTTATAAACAATTATATATCTAGCATCATTGATATTCAATACCTATACATTACAAAATAATGTGGATTTTTCATGTTTATTTGCTTCTCTGTCCCACCCATTTTAAAGACCTTGTTCATTAATATAAACCTAGATCACCACAGAGTGCTTTAGAAGAAAGAGAAACTTAAGTAATGTTGAAGGAACAGAATTAAAGTCATCCACTGTAGTATGACTCTAATGGGTAGAAAGATTAATTAGTAAACAAGAAAATCAGATGAGGTATCTATGAAATTCTGTGTTTCAGGTATCTATGAAAATTATACTCATACAAAGTACATAATTTTTTTCTGTTAACTTGATTTGAACACCACATACTACATGAATGCATCAAACTACAACACTGAATCCTCATACAATTGTCCAATTACAATATATTTAAATGTCTATTTCTAAAATCCCTACAGATTATCAAAGGCCAGTCTTGGGACTATGGCAACATTACTGAGCCACTTTTCTTGAACATAAAATGTAAGACTCAGAATCAAGATAAATAATATTCAATACAATATTTTAAAAGTAAGAGTTAATACAAAAACCCAAAGAACAAAGTAGACAAATATTAAAGACAGTAAGAATGTGTCTATTCATATTGGTGTCTGGATAAATGAAAAAGGAAACTAAAATATTGTCACCTACTGTCCTAGTTAGGGTTACTATTACTAAGAGGAAACACCATGACTAAAGCATCTCAAGGAAGAAAGAGTTTATTTGGCTTAATCTTCCATATTGCTGTTTATCATTGAAGGAAGTCAGGACAGGAACTCAAGCAGGGCAGGGACCTGGAGGCAGGAGTTGAGGTAGAGGCCATGGAGGGATGCTGCTTACTGGTTTGCTCCTCATGGCTTGCTCAGCCTGCTTTCTTTTTTTATCAAGAAATTTTTTTATTCATTTTACCTACCAATCACAGATTCCTCTCTTCTCTCCTCCTGCCCCTCTAGCCTCCCCACCCCAGCCTACCCCCATTCCCTCCTACAAGAAGGTAAGGCCTCCCATGGGGAGTCAGCAGAGCCTGGTCCATTCAGTAGAGGCAGGTGCAAGCTTCTCCTCCTGCCTCAAGGCTATGCAAGGTGTCCCACCATATGTAGTGGGCTCCAAAAAGCCAGCTTATGTACCAGGGATCCTACTGACAGGGAGCCCCTTAAGCAGATCAAGCTACACAATTGTCTCACTTATGCAGAGTCAGCCTGCTTTCTTATATAACCAAAGACCACCAGCTCAGGGCTGGCACCACCCACAATGGGCTAGGTCCTCCCACATCAATCACTAATTTAAAAAATGCCCTACATCAGGATTTTATGGAGGCATTTTCTCAATGGAGGTTCCCTCCTCTAAGATGACTCTAGCTTGTGTCAAGTTAACATAGAATTAGCCAGGATGCCTACATTGTCTCTTGGGTTTTAAAATGATAGCTCCCAAGCAAAAGCTTGTAGATTTGAAGAAAAGAAAGCACAGAGAAAAGTCAAATTGTTCTATATATAAAATGAGGTAGACACAGAATAAAATTTAGCATTCAATAGGAGGGCAGAATCTGGAGAAAATGCATAGTAGAAAGAGGCCAGGGGAAAATGTCTATAGCAAAGAGTGTGTGAGAGATGTCTAGTGAGGGTATAAGGTTAAATATTGCTGTGTGTGATACAACTAGGTCGTAACTTCAATGTGAAATCTTCAGTCAAATGTGTATTTCTACTAGGGAGAATGACAGAATTCTCAGTCTTGTCTCAGAAAAAAACACAGGGCAAGAACAGAGGCTAATCAAAGGAGGTACAATTTTCTTCTTCAGTCACCAAAACCTAACAATAATACTATCTATGTAACTATTTCCATCTCTACTACCGCCATTATATTATTTCCTGCATAATCTCCTAAGTTTACCTTCCTTACTCTCCAACTCATTCTAAATGCCACAGCAAGTGAGCTTTCTTTAAACTTAATGTCACTTCCACAGCTTCTGAAATACTCTAATACTTTAACATGGCTTCATGGTCCCTCCATGGCATCATCACCTCATTATATTCAATGAACCAGATGGAGTAGGCATCTTCGTTTTTAAATAGATGCATTAAGTATGAGGAAGTGGAAAATAAGTATAACTATAGCACAAAGGAGATAAGTTGTAAATTCAACAGCCATTCTTTGAAACTATAATCACTAAAGGATAAGGGATAAATAGAAGCCAGTCAAGTACACAATCTGCCTCATTACACACACCCAACCTATATCCAGATAAATTCATAGAGTTTTTGATATGTCATTTTCATTATTTTGAAGTTTAAGTCACCACTAAAGTGATATTGAAGAAACTCTGTAGTTTCTTAACTTTGAATAAACTTTATAATTTTCCTATAACATTGAATTCTGGTTATTATATCTAGAGCAAAGAAAAATTATTAGCTGATTCTTTAATCAAAATCTTATTTACATTATATGAAATAGTCATTTCTCTTCTTCAAATGAGATAGATTACTTTCATTAAACTTATTAATGCTCATTAGTAAAAGATAATGTATTTGAACTTTCTGTAGCCTTGGATTGATCACAGAGCTATAGGCTCCATCAAAACCTGTAATATACTTTGGATCTTAAATATCCACCAAAGTCCCACGTGTTAAAGTCTTGATCACAAACTTAATGCTATACGAAAGTGATAGAAACTTTAAAATTTGAGATTTAGAGAAAGGTTTCAGCCATTGAGATATGCCGTCAAAAAGGAATGTGGGACCCTGGTCATGAGGATGTATTCCCCATGATGTACTGCCTTACAACAGACCCAAAGCTACCAGAGCCAGTCAATTATGGACTGTAATTTCCTACACAGTGTTAAAAAAATAAACCTTCCTGTTTATAAAGTTGATTAATCTTGGATATTTATTCCAGACACAGGAAACTTAACTAACACAACTGACATGCTGCCATCTAAAATTAAGGTACTAGGTCTTTCCAAAGAGAACAAAAAGCTGTACTTCTCAACAGGTATGTATATTGAGTATAGATGTATTGTTTTATGGGGCTGAGGAACTGGCTCATTGGGTAAGAATGGTTTTGTGTGCTGGGCGGTGGTAGTACACACCTTTAATCCCAGCACTCAGGAGGCAGAGGCAGGCGGATCTCTGTAAGTTCGAGGTCAGCCTGGGCTACTGAGTGAGTTCCAGGAAAGGTGCCAAAGATACACAGAGAAACCTTGTCTCGAAAAACAAAAACAAAAACAAAACAAACAAACAAACAACAACAAAAAAAAAACAGAATGCTTTTGTGTAAGTGTGAAGACCTGAGCTCAAATCTACAGGACCTACATGAAAAGCCAGGTGTGGTCACCCTTGCCTATAGCCCCAGGACTGTATAGACTAGCCACCAGCCTAGCTCTGGGTACAAGTGAGAAGCATTGTCTCAAGGGTATAAAGCAGAATAGGATACTTGGCACTTCCTCTGGCCTCCATGGGCACACACACGTTGCATATACATTAACACATACCACACACACACACACACACACACACACACACACACACACACACACACACACACACACTGTGAGTTTACTGGCTCTTTCCTTTGAATTTTATTTTATAATATTGAATCTTGGGGCTGACCTAAATTTCTAGTATTATGCTGTTCAACACAGTGGCCATGATTGTTTAATTTTAACTTAATTACAACTAAAGATAATTCACAATTATATTTCTGGATTGCACTTACTACTTTTCAGGTGCTTACTAGCCACATGCCAGGAGAGGTGTCTATAGAGGACAGTGAGGAAACTGAATATTTCCATCATCACAGAAAGTTCTACTGAACAGAGCCCAGCCCAGAGCCCCTGCTTCTCTCCTAGTAATGGGATTCAAATGGAGCTCTAATTCCTCAGCTTCTCCCTCCTGACACTCTGAAAAGATTTAAATATTGAAATAAATCCCCTACTACACCTAAGCTTCAGTCAAAGGGGAGACTCTGACAGTTTCATTATTAGCTTATCAACTCACTTCATGATTTTTAAAAAAATATTATTCGAAAATCCCATTTATCCAGACCGTATTTAGTAGCTGTTTGAAGCCTATTCATTTAATAGAAACTGACTTCCAGCGCATGACTCCTGGCTTCCTCGCCCCCTAATGTGCTCAATATGCAGCAGCGCTCACAGTTGTGTCCTTTCCAGGAAAGCTTGCTTCTATCGGCTGCATTCGCAGACCCATTTAAAATCATGCTCGGGCATTGGCTTTATGTTTTCACAGTCACAGAAAATTACTTCTTTCACCCAAGTTTCATTTCTTTCTTTTTTGATCTTTTTAAGGAAAAGACTGTCTGCGGGGCAATAAAGCAATTGTGCTCTCTAGAGCTAGATAATTGAAGGAGAAACATTGACAGGCATATTACTATATCAATAATGTGCTGTCCTCACAGACAAAAGGCAGAGGTACTGACCCATCTCAGGTGAGGTGCAGGTCTTGACGGTGTTTCCAGAAGTGAGAATGGGTTTGGCTTAATCCATGTGATAATGATCATTTGTATAACAGCTACATGGAGAAAGGGTGTCATCTGTTGCTAAACCGGGGCTCAACTTGTGACCAGGAACAGGAATGAGCTTTGATTAAAATTCAGAAATGATATTGTTGTCAGATTGTCATTTAATTTAGTATATGATGCTGATGGCCAGAAAATGTATAAGGATTTAAAATTGCTAGACATGTTTCCTGACTCTTTAACCTAGCAAGGCTTAGATCATATCTTTTGGCAGAACTATAGAGCTTTTCCCTAGATCTCAAGAATAATAATGCATTTTGAGATATGGATCCTGTCAATCTCTCATCCCATACCTATAGAGCGGATATCATTATTTGGTCATGGCCTCCTTTCATGCTGTGTTCAGATGATGCCCAAATGACCTCTTACTACATGGCAACTACCATTCAATCAGAATTGGTCCCAAAGATTAAACCTATTTATCATCTTTGCTCCAGAGATGTCCATAAATCAAGCAACAGACTACTTCTAGAAAGAATATTGTTATGATTCTGACCATTTCTTGAGGTCACAGGAAGGTAGGGAACAATCAACTTAAGGACAAGGCTTGAGGCAGAACAAAATACGTGTACAAACATTTCCCTGACTCAAAGATGAAGCATTGGCATAGGTAGCCTAAGGAATGATGATAAGAAAGACAGGGAAAAATTACCATTATGGTGCTTTTTGTACTTCTATCTTTGCATGCTGTTAGCAGTACCTTGGTTTACACCGATTGGGTGGATATTCTTGCACTTCTTTCTACCTGTCTTCTTCAGAATTCACAAATTAATTTTACCTTCATTGTGACATCGCTGAAAATAGGGCCCAACATATTCGACTCATTTTACCATTCAATAGAAATGACTGATCAAAAGTAAAGACTGGGTTTAAATAGAGAGGTGTCATTATTTTGGAGGTATACTTTTCACTCACTGGAAAGCATCATCCTGGCTTGTCTGTTCTCTACTCTAGGACTGTACACGCTTTCCTAGATTTACTGTCTTTCTAGAACCTTTGCCCACAACCCATCCAAAACCTGTAAGTTCAAGACACTTAAGAACAGAGTATTACTCTAATTGTAAGCAGTCAAAATTCCTCCAACCCCAGTTCTAAAAACCACAATATCCTCTCTACTGTTTAAGTCCCTCTTAAAATATCCCCAACAAGTTGTCCTCTTCAAATTCTTAGATTGTTCTGGAGATATCTCCCAAAGCGTTTGTTCCATTAGTTCTATATATTTCTTCCTTATATGGTGCCAAAAATCTCTCTGTTGGTTTCTACAACCCATTGGCTGTGGTCTGTTTCATGGTGAACTTACAAAAAGAAAACTGAAATTGTTGTTGCTCCATATGGCAATTTGCAGATGTTTGAGGACAGTTATCATGAGCAATCCTTTGCCCCCTCCTTCTCTGTGCTAGCCACCAGTTCACTTATACTGGTTATTACCAAGTTCCTTCACCATCAATATCAAAATTAGTAGATCCACAAAAATAACAAAGATCAGGATAGAAAATAATGAAATTGATACTAAAAGATAAACTACACAGAAAGACGCTGAGCCAAACTAAGAAAAATAAGAGATTTAAAGTCACAAAATTATAGACAAAGTGGGGGGCTATTACAACAGCTACCCTGTAATCCCATGAGTGATTAAGAAATGTTTTGAGAACATACTACAATAAACTGGAAAACCTATCCCTGGAAACATAAACTACTTAAACAAATCTGTAACCAGCAATGGGATAAAAAAAAAAAACTTTATTAACAGCCATATAAAAACTGCTCAGGTCCAGATGTGCTCATTGCCAAACTCTACAAAACCTTTCAAGAAATGACAGCAACACTGCTCAAAGTATTATACTAAATAAGAAGGAAAGGATTCATTCTGTGAGTCCAGCATTACTCTCCTAAAAAAGAAACAGTAAGGACACAATCCAAAAAGAAAACTAGAGATAAAATCCTTCATGAACATACATGCAAAAAATCCATAGTAAAACAGTTGTAAATGGAATTCATTAACATATTTTAAAGGTCATACACTAATACCAAGTTTGTTATGTCCTGGAGAGCCATGGATAGTCGAACATTCACAAATCAATAAATACAGCATATCAATAGAATCAAGGACAAAAAGCACATGATTATTTGAATAGACCCAAAAATGAAGCCTTTGGGAAGAAGTGTCCTTCATGATAAATGCCCTAAAGAAGTTAAGGATAGAAGGATCATACTTCAACATAATAAAGCCTGTATACGGCAAACTTACATCCAAATTATACTAAATACAACAGATAGTATTTCCTCTAAAACCTGAAGTGATAAAAGGGTGTCCGTTCTCTTCAATCTTATTGAATAAAATGTTGAAATTTTTATCCAGAACAACAAAGCAAGATAAAGTAAAAAAAAAGGGGGGGGATACAAGAGGAAAAGAAGTCATCTAATTATCCTTATTTACACACAATATGATCCAATATTTACGAAACCCTAAAGACTCCACCAGAAAACTCTTAGAATTTATACTAACAGCAGTGTATCCAAATGTAAAATCAACATACAAACATCAATGTCTTTCCCATATACCATGTTGAGAAACATGCTGAGGAAGAAATCATGAAAATAATATCATTCAAAATAGTTGCACTAAAATAAATAAATAGACATAAACCTAACCAAAGAAGTGAAAGATATCTACAATGAAAAATTAGAACTCCAGGGGAAATAAATTGGAGATAGAAGAAGATAGAAACACCTCCTATATTCATGGGTTAACATAATTAATATTTGGAACATTTCTACATTTATATATCGAATACACAGATTGAATATAATCCCCATATAATCTCTAATGATAGTTTTTTCACAGAAGTTGAAAATAATCTCAAAATTTGTATGTACACATAAAACACCTAAATAGCCAACACTTGAGTAAAAGGAGTAATGTTATATCTTATTTTAAGTATGCTACCAAGCCATAGTAACAAAAGGAGAATGGTACCAGCACAAAGACAGACATATAAACAAACAGAATAGAGAACCCATTAATTAACTCACACTGTTACAGCCAACTGATTCTCAAGAGTGATGCCAAAAACATACATTGGAGAAAATAGATTCTTCAAAAAATTATATCGGGGAGACTAGATATCCACATGTGGAAAAAATGAAACTAGACCCTTATCTCTCATGCTGCACAAAATTCAGTTCAAAAAAAGACCAAACACATCAGTGTTAGACATGAAATCTTCAAAGTGCTAGAGTAAAACATTTCAAAGTAGAAGCATTGTGAATGACTTTCTGAATAAGGCTCCAATAGCTCAGGAAATAATAGTGAGAGTTTACAAATGGAATTGTGTGAAATTAAAAGATTTCTACACACCAAAAGAAACCATCAACAGAGCGAAGAGACAGCCTACAAAATGAGAGAAAACATTTGCCAAATATTCATCTAACAAGGGATTAATATCCAAAATGTATTTTAACACCAAAATTAAGTGCCAGGAAAACAATCTAAGCAATAAATACTCATTCCTATCACTTGTTTTTCTCATATGTGATATCTATATATTTTCAAATACATGAAATTAGAAAGGGTATTAATTGGGAATATGAAAGGAGCCAACTGGAATGGGGGAAAAGTGTATTAGTGCGTTATGTACCTGTATGAAATTTTTATAGTGAAACTCATCGTTTTGTACAATTATGATACACTATAAAAGAACATTGATATTTTAATAAATAAATGTTTTATAAAAATATGAAAGTAAAAGAACTATTTGAATGGACAATATGAGGAGGGATAGGAAAAAAAGAAGAAAATGGAAATGAATATGATCAAAGTACATTGTATACATGTCCATAAACATGAAACCCATTATTTTGTATAACCAACATTTGCTAATAAAAATATAGCTAGTGGTGCCAAGTATACTAAATAAATAGCCTCAGGCTTGGCACATAGTAAATATACAGTGACTGTGAATCATTATTACTATTTCTACTGTTTTATTCTGTTGATCAAACATCCCCAATATTTTTTATTGAACTAAAATACTGTTTACCTGATACCCAAAGCTCTGTAAATGTAAAGCCAAACTAGTATAAAGAAAATGTATTGCTTTGAACAAGTTATTTCTTCACCTTTATAGTGAAGAAATGGGCAGATTAAATTACATCAACTGTCCTTTAAAGGCCATATGGTTTAACCTTTCTAATTGCCTGTCCCCTTTTATCCAAATGAGCAATGCATAGTTTCCTGAAGAGATTTTACTCTTTCTAGTATTCTTGTCTTTGATCATGCCATTTACTCCACTGGAAATGCCTTTCCCCCTACCATTCCTTCAAGATGAAACTCAAATGCCTTATCAACTCTGTCAAGCCTATAGTCACAATAGATAACTCTGTCCTCTGAATATCCAAAGATAACATTTCCTTGGCTCTTGTGATATCATCACATTGCATCTTATATATGAAGATGTCTTACACACCTCAGTGCAGGGATGGTATCTTTTCCATCAATGTATTCAATGTACTTAGTCCATTGCAGTAAGATCCTACATTGAAGGACAGTACAATTTTTACTGCAATAATGACTAAATGGAGGAATCCCTTACTTACCTGTGATACAAAAGTTTCACTATGTGATAAAATCAGCCTGTACCCACCTTACACACTATATGGGCATGCTTTATTCCTTTGGGAATTTCTAGTTGTCCATTGGTAGAACACTGTTTTTAATTATTTATTCTGTAAAATTTAATATACTGGAGAACAAGAATTATAAAGGCCAGGGCAATTAAAATCTATGCAGTTTAGTGGCAGAATTTGACTTAATGACAAAATGCATAGAACAGCTGACTGTGGAGGTGCCCATCCCCAATTAATACATCTATAATACATCCCCCACACCTAAAGCTCAAGGAATATCAATAAGAGAGGGAGGAAATATTTTAAGAGCCAGAGAACCAGCAGAGGACATCTGCTGTAAGATCGTGTCTTCTATATATGACAGGGAGAGTGTACCCATGAAATCTCAACAATAGAGTTGCCTAAACAAGACCTGAACAATGACAACACCAGTTAGTATATCAATGTGGATGGGGGAAATCTTACAAGGACTCACCCCTAGATGAAAAACTACAGACAATTAATGGCTGCTGAGAATGGGAGAATCAGTCTTCCTTAGGGATGAGCCTCCTAATTGGTTATCCAATTAGAAGAGGTCAACCATAAACACATGTACTTAGAGCAACACTAAAAGGACTCAACCGGTTGTATTTATTTATATACATATATGCATGTATGAATGCAACAATAATAATTAAAGAAAATAGAACCTATTAATTTGAAAAGGAGTGGGGATGAGGGACATAAGAGCAGGTGGAAGAATGGGAAAATGATCTAAATAAAATACTCAGATATGAAAATCTTAAAAATTAAACAAAAGAGTAATAGAGTTGATATGATCAATGTACACTACATATATTTACGACAATGTCATAGTAAAACCTGCTAGATTTTATAGTTAATATGGCTTCTAAAATATCCTAAACCTTTAAAAAGCCCTATGTAACCTTTTACCATATCACCTAGATCTAGAATAAAGTCTTCCAAGTTAAAAAAAAAACATTTGACCAAATGAAATGGGTATCAAGCCCATGTTTTCCAGGAAGACAGGAACTATATGTTCCTGTAATATACCTCTTTGTCTGTAATAATATATTAAAATGTCAAAAGACTTAATTTGATTAAGTGTCCCCTCTACACACTGGGGAAGTGAGGTTAAGGGTAAACAGGTCAAGTGTACACAAACCACAAGCTTCTCTACTCCACCCGCCAGTTTGTCAGGCAAAGACTTTCAGAAATTACATCATTCTTTCTTAATTGTCAAGTAAAAGTTGCATATGCTGATCATGAATAGCTTCATATTTTCTGTATCTATTCATCCATTTACTCCATATCATGATGACTATAAATAATACTATGTCATTTTTTTTCATTGCAGTAGCCAAAATACCTGACAAGAAGCAACTTAAGAATGAAAGGGAATATTTCAGCCCATAGTTTGTGGGAATACAATCCATCATGAGAGGGTCTAGACATGGTGGCAAAAGTGAGAGGCAGATGATCATAGCCAAGAGAGAGACAAGACTACTGGTCCACAAATGTCCTTCTTTATATTCAGTCAAAGAGCCAAACCCATGGAACTGTCACCCTTATTTAGGGTCAGTCATTTACATCAATTACATAGTTGGAGTTTTTCTGTGTCCTGCCCGGGTCCTGCAGTCGGGACGAATCTTTCCCACTTGTGTGTCCTGCAAACACTTGGTCCCAAATAAACACTCAGAGGCTTGTATTATTTACAAACTTATGGCCTAATGGCTTAGGCTTCTCATTAGCTAGCGCTTATATCTTAAATTAACCCATTTCTATAAATCTGTACTTTGCCACGTGGCTTGTGGCCTTCCAGTACCTTTACATCTTGCTTCTTTTGGCGACAGCTAGTAGTGTCTTCTCAGCTCTTCTTTCTTCTCTCTCCCTAGCTTGAATGTCCCACCTAACCTTATTCTGCCTCACCATTGGCCACACAGCTTTATTTATCAACCAATCAGAGCAACACATATTCAGAAAGACATCCCACAGCACAATAATCTCAATAAAGAAACTCCATCACAGACATGTCTAGAAATTTATCATCTAGGTGATAGTAGATCCTGTTGAGTTGGCAATATTCACCATCATTTGCTGTAATGAACATTAGAGTAACGATTTCTCTTCCACATAATTTAATTTCTTTTGGGTTATGTACAATAATGCTCAATTTATAACAGTTCTACTTTTTCATTTTAGGGATCTTCATACCAATTTCCATAATTGCTGAAATAACTGATATTTTCATCAACAGTGTGCAAGTGTCCCCTTCTCTCCATAGCCTCATAATACTCAATTCCTTTTTTGTAAGCAAAAAATTATTGAAATATATTAGGCAGGACAAAAAATGATACCAAATGTGCCTTCCCTAAGAAAAGGCTGTTAGACACATCTTTTGGCTAATAATAAAAGCTTGATACACTAAGTGGGAATATCTTTGAACCAAATATTGAACATATGTTTTCAGAATCATAAATGATAGCATCTACTGGTTCTCAAGACTGGCCACCCTTTGGATAGACAGCCTCCTCTAAAATCACACACCACCACTCAATTCTCAAAATATCATGGAATGCTAAGACTCCTGCCTCCAATATTTAATTGTTGTCAATCCTTCACTACAATTTTCAATCCAGGTGAACATAGCAATTTGATCAAGAGTTCCAACCAACTTGATCCCAGACAGTAGCAAGTATTGAGGACTTGCAGTTCTTTTGAAAACATCTTTAATCCTTTTGATTATAGTCTTCTACTTGAGGTGAAATGATATCTTGTGGTTTTAATTAGAATTTCCTTGTTGACTAGAGGTGTTGAGAATTTTCTCGTATATCTCTTGATCATCTGAATGTCTACTTTTAAGAAATATATATTCATGTCCATTTTTCATTTTTCATTTGATTGGTTTTCTTCATATTGGCTTGGATTCTGTATATATGTACAATGAGTCTTCTTCTGTCCCACCAACCAGCTCCCAAATAACAACGTGGAGACTTATTATTAATTATGAAAGCTTGGCCTTTAGCTTAGGCTTGTTTTCAACTAGCTCTTGTAACTTGAATTAACCCTTATTTTTATTAATCCACATTCCACCATATGGCTTTTATCTATATCCCATTCTGTGTGTCTGGCTCATTCCATGTTTTCCTGGCATCTCTCTCTTACCTAGATTTATCTCCTATTTGCTCTCTCTTTGTCTGGAAGGCCCACCTATACCTCCTACCTAGCTATTGGCCATTCAGCTGTTTATTAAACAAATCACAACAATATATTTTCATACAGTGTACAAATATCCCACAACATACATGTTGGATAATAACTTCATACCAGATGTAGAGCTTGCAAACACTTTCTCTTGTTCTATAGGTTGTCACTCTATTATTTTTTTTGCCATGAAGTAGCTTTTATGGTTTATACAGTCATATGTTTTCACTTTCATCTGTCTATATATGTTTTTGTACGTGTGTGGGTGCACATGTATTTGTATGTGCATGTGTGTGGAGGCCAGAGATCAATGTCAGGTGTCTTTTCCAACAATTTACTTTATTTGCTGAACTTGGAGGTTGTCAATTGGCTAGACTGGCTAGCCAACAAGCCCCAGGGACCCTCTTAAGGCTATTATAATAGCACTGGTATTACAGATGTGTACTGCCATATCCAGCTTTTTACATAATTCTAGGGATTAAACTTGGGTCATCGTATTTGTGTGGCAAGCACTTTATCAACTGGGCCATCTTCCCAGACCCTATATATACATTCATCATTACATACAAGTGCTGTTCTTTTCTCAAAATAAGTTTCTAAAAGGTGTATAATACTTTGGGGTTGTCACAGAGATGACTTAAAAAATAACTTTCATACTCCCTCCCTTGGGCTTCACACTAGATCACAGACCCTGGCAGCTGTACTAGAGGCCAGAGCAGTCCTAGGGATCCCAGGGAAGACACTGCCACCACCCACTAAACCCCTTTAAGCCTGTTTAACAACCACAGACTACACTTCCTACCTCTGGGCCCCATATCCCAGCCTACTACTTTGGAAGAAGTCTTTGACTTCACTAGAGACCAGGCATAATCAAGGAACCCCAGGAAAGACACTGCCCACAGCCAACTAACACTCCTTAAAACTAGTGCAACAACCCCAAACTGCACACATGTCCCACCCCCCAATCCCGAAACTAGATATCAACAAACCAAATAACCTAATTAAAAATGGGGTACAGATCTAAACAGAATTCTCAACAAAAGAATCTCAAATGGCCAAGACACACTTAAGGAGATGTTCAACATCCTTAGCCATGAGGGAAATGCAAATCAAAACAACTCTGAGATTGCATCTTATACCTGTCAGAATGGCTAAGATCAAAACACAAGCAACAGCTCATGTTGGAGAGAATGTGGAGCAAGGAGAACACTTCTCCACTGCTGGTGGGAATGCAAACTTGTTTAGCCACTTTGAAAGTCAGTGTGGTGGTTCCTCAGAAAACTGGGAATCAACCTACCACAAGACCCAGTTATACAGCTCTTGGGCATATACCCAAAGGATGTTCAATCATACCACAAGGATACTTGCTCAGCTACGTTGTTTGTAATAACCAGAACCCATAAACAACATAGATGTCCCTCTACTGAGGAATGGATAAAGAAAATGTGGTACATTTACACAATGGAGTGTTACTCAGCTGTTAAAAACAAGGACATCAGGAAATTTGAAGGCAAATAGATGGAACTAAAAAAAGTTATCCTGAGTGAGGTAACCCAGACTGATAAAGACACACATGGTACTTACTTACTCATAAGTGGATATTAGCTGTAAAAATAAAGGCTAACTACGCTACAATTCACAGACCCAGAGAGACTAGGTAACAAGGAGAGTTCATGGGGGGACGCCCAGATCTCCCTGGGAAGGGGGAATAGAAGAGAGTCGTGAGTGGACTGAGGGCAGGTGGAGATGGGAACATGAGTGATCAGATTGTGGGGCATGGAGGAGGAGAGTGCTGAGGGGGACTCCTGGGGGGCGTTTCAGGGTGGAAGCATGGCACAGGGGAATCTCCCAGGAGTCTATGGGGAGAACTCCAGCTTAGTTTCTTAGCAATAGCAGATACATAGCCTAAACTGGATGTCTCCTGTGACCAGATTGGTGCCTGGCTCAATTGTCATCAGAGAGGCATCATCCAGCAATTGATGGAGGAAGATGTAGAGACCTACCGCCAAACATTTGGTGGAGTTCAGGAATCCTGCAGAGGAGGAGGAAAAAGGAATATAGGAGCCAGAGGAGTCAAAGACACCACGGGAAAGCTCATACAATCAACTAACCTGGTGCTAATAGGGCCTCTCGGAGAATGAACCAACAACCAAGGAACCTGCATGGGACTGACCTAGGCACTCTGAAAACATGTTACAGTTATGTAGCTTGATCCTCTTATGGAACTCCTAACAGCGGGAACAGGGACTGTTTCTGACTCTTTTACTGGCATTTGGGACCCTAGTTCTCATACTGGATTACCTTGCCCAGCCCTAATACATGGGCAGGTGCTTAGTCTTATTGCAACTTGAAGTGCCATGCTTTATTGATACTCATAGGAGACCTGCCTTTTCCGGGATGGAGACAGAAGAGGAGAGGTTTGGGGTGTGGGAGGGAGCAATGGGGAAGAGGAACTGGGAGGGGAGGATGACGGAGGCTGCAGCCAGGATGTAAAATAAATAGATGAATAAAAAATAAAATTTCAATACCAATAATAATAATAATAACATTAAAAGAAAACCTCCACCAGAAAGAGTGTTGTGCAACAATTTCCTCCTTGAGGGAAAAGAATGTTCATGAAATTCAGGAAGAAAACAATTCTACAAGTCTTGGAGGACTAAAACTTTGAAGATTCACAACTCCACTCTCCAAGGTTATAGCTGCTGGGGAAGGAAATACTGCTGGGGGAAGGAGACTATTGGACTGGCCAAGCTGCCTACTAGTTGCCCAGAGAGCTCCAGGGATGAAACTTTCCTGAGTTTTCACTAAGGTTGGTGATACAGCTTCCTTTGAGCTATTCCTGTTTATTTGTTTGTTTGGTTGGTTGGTTTTTGCAAAGACAATATGTTTTATTAATTTATCTATTTATTTTACACTCAGACTGCAGGCACCCCTCCCTTCTCTCCTCCCTCTCCCTCCCTCCACCTCTCCTCCACAGCCCCTTAATGCACCCCTCCTTCTTAATTACTCAGAAAGGGGCAGACCTCCCATGGGCATCAGCAAATCATGGCATATCAAGCTGCTATAAAACCAATCACTTCTCCATATATTCAGGCTGGGCAAGGCAATCCAGCATGAGGAATAGGTTCCTGTCCTTTTTTTCACAAATATTTTATTTCATATCTGATATTTTTGTTCTTTTTTAAAATTTTTTACAGATTCCCATCTCCTCCCTCCTCCTACCTCTCAGCCCACCCCGGACTCCCCCCTCCTCCAAGGCAAAGTCTTCCATGGGAAGTCAGCAGAGCCTGGCACATTCAGTTGAGGCAGGTCCAAGCACTTCCTCCCTGCACCAAAATTGTGTAAAGTGACTCACCATGGGCACTGGACTCCAAAAAGCTGGTTCAGCAACAGGGACAGGTCCCAATCCAACTGCCTGTCTGGGGGTCCCCCAAACAGTACAAGTTAAACATCTGTCTCACCTATCCAGAGGGCCCAGTCCAGTACCATGGGGGCTCCTCAGTTATTGGTCCACAGTTCATGTGTCTCCACTAGTTTGGCTGGCCATCTTGGTACACCTTCCCATCATGATCTCGTCCCTTGCCCATAGAAGCCCCTTCTGTCCCATTGATTGGACTCCTGGAGCTCGGCCTGGTGCCCTGCTATTGATCTCCCCATCTGCCTCCATCAGTCTCTGGATGAGTTCTCTATGATTACAGTTCGGTTATTCATCCATGTGATCACCAGAGTAGGCCAGTTCAGGCACCCTCTCGATTATTGCCAATAGTCTAAGGTGGGGTCATCCTTGTGGATTCCTGGGAACCTCCCTAGAGCTGTTTCTCCCTATTCCCACGATGTCTTCATTTATCATGGTATCTCTTTCCTTGCTCTCCCACTCCGTCCCTGTTCCAGCTCGAACCTCCCGTTCCCCTATGCTCTCATCTTCCATCCCTTGCCTGCCATTACCTCCCCACACCCCCAGTCTGCCCACTTAGATCTCCTCCATTTAGCCCTCGCTGGGTGATTCATATGTCCTTCCTAGGGTCCTTCCTGGAGCTGTGGGTTCCAGTCTGGTTATCCTTTGCTTTACATGTAGTATCCACTTATGAGTGAGTATATACCATGTTTGTCCTTCTGGGTCTGCGTTACCTCACTCAGGATGATATTTTCTAGTTCCATCCATTTACCTGCAAATTTCATATGGTCATTGTTTTTCTCTGCTGAGTAGTACTCCATTGTGTATATGGACCACATTTTCTTAATCCATTCTTCAGTTGAGGGGCATCTAGGTTGTTTCCAGGTTCTGGCTACTACGAATAGTGCTGCTATGAACATAATTGAGCATGTGTCCTTGTGGTATGATTGAGCATTCCTTGGGTATATGCCCAAGAGTGATATAGATAGGTCTTGAGGAAGATTGATTCCCAGTTTTCTGAGAAACTGCCATATTGCTTTCCAAAGTGGCTGTACAAGATTGCACTCCCACCAACAGTGGAGGAGTGTTCCCCTTGCTCCACATCCTCTCCAACATAAGCTGTCCTCAGTGTTTTTGATC
>LZPO01108201.1:41946-52824 GCA_001675575.1 Neotoma lepida | reverse complement strand
AAGAGGTGGATGGAGAGCGGAGCAACACACAAGAAAGAGAGAAGGTGGGAGAGATTTGTAGCATTTTGTGGAATAGAGATTCTTTTTCTTTTATTNAGTGAAAATGCTACACATAAACACTTGAGGTTGTTTCAATACAAAACATGAATACAATAATGAATCTCAGAATCATTCAGGTAATTGAAAGAATTAATTAAACTATTTCATCTTTAGTGTTGAATAGTTCTTGGATTATAATATAATTTTTCTCTATAAGAGCCTTGAATATAGTAAGGAAGGCAATCTTTAATGAACAAAAATAAGTAAATACATACATACACAAAAGAGTNACAAGAGTTAGACTATAGTGTTCTGATAAATTTTAGAACAGATAACTACTTAAGCCAGAATATGTGACAATAAGGAAATTAGGAAGTTGTTAATTTATAGGAATTTGATTAGTAAGTTATGGANATTGATGGAAGTGTGGAACTATTTACAACTGTCAGGAAAGCAATTAANGGAGTCTGAGTACCAAAATAATAGAGATACAATTCTAGAGCAGTGTACTTGAGATCAGAATGAAATACCATAAAATCTCCTAATTAGTTCAACTGTCATGTAGGTGAATGATGCAAACATCTTTTCATTTTCGGAGAATTCTTANTAGTAAAATATATAGATGAAAGAGTAATGATTTTGTAAAGAAAATAGGAAGCTCATTTATTAATCCAAGTATATGACCAATGAAATAAAAATTAAAGGTTTATCAATATTTTGGAGGTAATTGCAGAGGCTCACAGAATATTAAGAAGTTACAGTTAGTGGAGTTATTTTATTGAGAACTTCATATATGGATATAAAGTACTTGGATCAAATCCATGCCATATTTTCTCTTCTCCAATTCCTTCTCTATCCCTTACCGCATTTCACTCCCAAATCAATTGTGCTCTCCCTTGCTCTCTGTCTGCCTGCCTTTGCCTAAGTCTACTTAGAACTGCTTGTATGTACATGGGTGTAGGACAATCTGCTGGAGCATGGGTAGCCTTTCAGGGCCATATCCCTGAAGCACCTTATTCTTCCTCTTCTATCAACCATCAGTTGCTTTTGGTTTCTTGTCTTGTAATGGGATATTATGAGCCTATTGCTGATCATGCTGAATTTTCTGATTGTCTTTATCTTGTATAGCTCTTGGTCATAGAATCACAGCTACTGTTTGCAATGTCCCTGTCATGTCCAAAAATAATGTTGAATTGCAGCTNTGCACTTCTTCTGGCTCCTAGAATCTTGCTTTCCTCTGTTCTGCAATGATACCAGAGGGAGTGGTATGATGTAGAAGTTTCATTTAGAGATGGNTACTCTACTTTTTNTCTTATTCTACTTGTCTCTTATTCTTTGCCTGAACATAACTTGNGGCCTTTATAATAATTGGTTTCTACTGAAAAAAAGGCATTTCTCTTAAAAGGATTATGAGATACAATAATCTATGTATATGATGATTATAATGTAGTGGTCACTTTAATAATATGTTAATTTAGCAGAATAAGTTCTTCCTTAAAGCCTAAGACCTAGACAGTCATGGGATTTGATCTCATCTAACAGTTCCAGAAATCAGTTGTGTCTTATGGATAGGACTTTAAACATATTCAGAATGTAGTTGGTTACTTCCTGTATTTTGTTTCTATGACAAAGCAACATGGTCAAAGAAAACTAATAGATAGGAGAGTTTATTTTGAGTTAGTGTCCTGGAGGGAGAGTCCANAATGGTGGAGGAAATATGGTAATAGGCAGCAAGAGAAAGAATCTGATAAATCATATTTCCACACACATTCAAGAAGCAGAAAGAGCAGTAAATGGGATGAGGCTATTAATGTGCAAAGCCCACGCCAATTGACATATTTCCTCCAGAAAAATTACAGCTCCTAAAAGGATCCATAATCTCAAGGAACATCTCCAACTGGAAACAAATTGGTGATATGCCTGAGCATGCATGGGACATTTATTATTAAATCATCACCATCTAATCGCTTGTTCTCATGGACTGGTGACCATATCATAGTGCAAAAATGCATTTAGTCTAACTTCTAAGGTCTCCATAACCATTAACAGTCTCATCCCTGATTAAAAATCCAAAGTCTTTTATGAATTTAAAGATAATCTCTTAACTGCTGACTCTTGTAGATATGCACACAAATCACAGTCATTCATCATTAAATGTCACAGAATAAACTATTCCATTAAGTTAGAAGCAAGACCAAAAGATAGTAGGACAAACACCAACTCTTGCAGCACCATATACAGTATTTTCCTTTCAATTTTAAAGTACTTAGATGACTTTGCACCTTCAGCTGTTCTGCTTAAGACATGTATCTTTTGGATTACCTGTATGCAGTTCTCTTTATCGGATGTTTCATGGCTCTGGGATTTCCAGCAACGCAGGATCTCCACTGAAATCCAAGGTTCACAGTTTGGTTTTGAATGGCTTTGCAAGGACTCTCATGCCACACTTAGATGGCTTCAGTGGTTGTCTGAAACTGCAGAGGATAATAAAATGTCATCTCAGCTTTTCATCTTTCATGCTTCCCAAGCCAATACAATGTGCACAACACTAGCAAATTCTACAGCCATCTTGNGAGGGACAATCACACCTGTGAGTCACATTTTCAGCAGGCTTGTATACTCTTGTTTTCAAGAAGCAAAATACTCCTCAGATGATTTCCTTGCAGTACTTTGAGCCCATCTGTTTGTTGTCTTGTCTTAAGGATACCATTCCCATTGTCCTAGTTCCAAGCTGGAAGCCTTTCTTTGAGGACAGTCTTAGCTGTACCACTAAGCTCAGTAATACTCCCTTCTTTGCACTACCATTCCACCACCCACTCCATTTAACATTTCTTGTTCCAATATTCTCTATGTTTCCTTCGTACTGTAGTCCATCCTCCTTCCCTGGAGATTCCACCATCCCCTGGCCATTTCTGGGCCTCTTTGGAAACTCCTACTTAAACACATATATCTCAAGTTTCAACACTAGCATCTACACAGAACTGAGAGTATGTGGTGTTTGCCTTTCTGGATCTGGGTATCTCACTCAGAATACTTTGAACTTTTTTCATTAAGCTTCAATTTTATATTTTATATTTTTTCTTTATTGTTAAATAAATATCTTAGGCATTCTGACTGGCATTACATTAAAGCTCAAAATAGTTTCAATTTGAATTTTGCTAAAAGCTAAGACTTTCAAAAATATTTTTGAAGATATTTCTTAGATATTCAGTTTTCTTCTCTTGAGAATTTTCTGTTTTACTCCATGACCCACTTCTTGAGTTATTTATTTTCTAGGTGCTCAGGTTTCATTTTTCTTTTTATTCCTTTTTTGTTTACTTCTTTTAATTTCTAGATACTAACGTGTAATTTATTGAGCTACAGAAGACATTTCAAAAACAAGATTTTCTTTTATGTGCATGAATATTTTGTTTGCAATTTTGTATCTGTACCATATGTTTGCTTTGTGCCTACAGATGACAGAAGAGGACATCAGATCCCCTGGAAATTGAATTATAGTGCTGTCCACAGTGTGTCATGCTCTCTGAATCAATGAATCAAGATAATTACTCACAAACATGGCCATAGGCCAATCTGATCCTGGCGATCCCTCAATTGAGGCTCCCTTATTAAACTCTAGACTATTTCAAGTTGACAGCTGACATTAACTTGGACACTCTACTTCTTGTCAATTGGACACATAAGTAAATCAGGTTAAACCATGACTTTTCATTTATTGTCCTCCAAATGTTTTGTTATTATCATAATATTATAAGCATAGAACAACTTAAAAGCCTGTCAGTCTTTTAAAAGTTCTAATACAAAAGTTCAACATCTCTTTAAATGTTCATGTTCTCTTGACTGAGGTCTTCTGACTAGTTAAAAATGAGATATACTTTATTATTCTAGGAAAAACAAATAAATTATATTTACNTTCAGATCAAAGCACTGCCAAAAACAAGCACTGTAAATAACTCAATATTTAACATCCAGAACTCACTCAGGATCCTCAGAGTCCCAATGGCTTCGGTATCGTCATCTCTCTATGTCTGTCATCCTTGGAATATATACTAGATACTAAGCTTAAGACAGCTGTACTCCACACACACCACTGTCCTTGATAGTCATCCCACAGTCCTAGCATCTCCAATATAATTACTTCTCCACTGTAGTTGAGAGTTCACTTTCACCACTGGCCAGTTAGACCCCATCTACAAAAACTGCAGCCCTACCATAAGGAGGTATGTCTTATATGCTTCCCCATGGCCCTTTTATTCCTTCAAAGCCAGTATCACATTGAACACAGTTCTACATTCTTTTCCACATCCTGCTGCCAGGTCAATGTGGAGCATTAGTGTCCCCTTGGGCCACAGCTTCTGTATGCTGATCCTGAGGAAACAGCCCCCTCCCACACACATACATTAATGCATTGAATCATATAACTTTTCACCTCAATAATATTATTCTCTCATTAATCACATTCCCAGCACCCACTGTCCCAGTAGAGCACAGAAAGTTTCACTTAAGTGATGTTGGTTTCTCATTAGTTACAGATGATTCTTCAGTCCCAGATGAGCAACAACATCACACTGTTTTCTAAATTTAACAAATTTATTCATTCTTAGATGATTGTTACATTGTATTTTGATTGTATGAAATGCTAGTCTTTATCCTAACTTCTCCCAGATTCACCTCCCACTTCTAACTTCTCCCAAACCTTTAGAGCATTTACTTCTCTCTGCACCTTCTGTATTTTTCTCAACATTTTTTTCTAATTTAAAATTTTCAAGTCTCAAGTTCATACATGACTATACCCTAGTTATATCATTTCTTTTTCTTCACCTTCAATCTATTCTCCTATCTTTTCCTCTCCCTCTAGAATTAACACTTCCTTTATAGTTCATATTTACACACACATACACACACACGCATATATATACTTATTTCAAAATAACAATAAATTAGATTAGATTAAGATTATTTAACTCTGAAAAGAAGATAAATGATGAAATAAATTAAAAGGAGACATAATCTGTAAAAGATAAAGACAAAAAATAAGAGCTCATGGTATTGTAGTACATCATATGTGGGAAGTCAACATCCTGCATCCTGGATCACGATTCTGCCTCTCTGGATACAAATCCTTCATCCTAGACCCTGATCCTGCATCTCAGACCCATATCCTCTAAGACATAATAGATCCCAAGACCCATATCCTGCATATATATATATATATATATATATATGTTTATCTTCCAGAGAGTGGCACTATTAAGTGCTGTGGCCTTTCCAACAAGATGTGATCTTGTTGGAGGAAGTGTGCCATGGACCTTGGCAGGAGTTTGGGTCTGGAGGACATCCTGGCTCTGGGTGGAAGCACTGACCACTCTGTTCAGGATGGTTATGGTGGCAGCATGACCCCTAGACACCACCAAGGACTCAGGTTGTGGCCCCAAACCTGGGTTGCTATGTGANCTTTGGTGGCAATGTGGGGACTCAGACTTTAGCACAGGCCCCAGCCANAGTAGGACCACAGATCCAGACATGGTGTTCAGCAGCAGCCAGGTCTGGATGTCAACATTTCTCCATGTGGCAATGTGGGTCTATTATTTATTTCAAAATAACAATATTAGATTGGATTAAGATTATTTAACTTTCTGGAAAGAAGATAAATAATGGAATAAATAAAAAGGAGACATAATCTGTAAAAACTAAAGGAAGAAAATAAGAAGAGCTCATGGTATTTAATACAAACAAATGTTGTAAGTCAAAGTAGATATTATTCTAATAACTTCCAGCTTGCATCAGCCAGGTTTCAAACAGAAAGCACATAATAATGCCATTTTAAGAGAAATTCTGAAAAAGTTGTCTATAAGTAGGTCAGTCACAAATTTTACCCTATCTTATCTCTGTACAGAGGAAGTGAAAGCAACATGATGTAGTCTACTGCTGTTTTATTACTAAGACAAGCATGACCTGAAGAAACAAACATCTACCACTAGACCATGTTAATGTAAGCAGTGAGGAATGGGAATAAGCTTCTTCAAGTTCATTTCAAAGTGGCTGAGATACAGAAAGTAATAGTTGACATGCTCCTATATGAAAACAGAGAAGTGTGTGGGAATCAAGAGGTGTTACATCATTGTTTTACATGTAACAATTTTGATTAGTTTTCTAGATCAGTTAATTTCATCTTGTCAGAAAATGATGCATGGATATTTAAATAAGGTTGTCACTACATATTGCAACATAATAGTAAAATAATTTTACAGAGCCCATTAAGTACATATGCAATTAAAATCTATGGTTTGGAAACTGCAGTATAACTGATAACATCATGTCTTCCGTAGTACTCATACGAGTTAGCAAATGAAAGCATCTGAATGAAGTTTCAATAAATCTCAAAGTAATTGCTAGTACAAAAGGTCTTATGAACCAGAGGTCCAATATTAAGCATCTTTAGAAAAAAATTAAAGGAGTTGTAGACATGATTCAGAGGATAAGAGAACTTGTAAATCTTGTGGAAGACTAGGTTAGATTCCCGCTATCCACATGGTGGATCATAATCACACATAGCTCCACTTTCCAGGGAATGCAATGACCTCTCCTGGCCTCCAAATCTTTTCATATCTGTGGTTCACAGACGTATATACAGGAAAAACACTCATACAAAAATAATAAAATAAAATATATTTAAATCTAGATGCATTCATTTTATTTTATNTGTGAATATTTAACTTCAGGTATATTTGTGTATCATATGCATGCATGTCTGGTCCCTGCAGAGATCAGAAGAAGACTTTAGATACACTAGAACTGCATTATGGATGGTATTATGCTATAAATCATCATGTAAGTAACTGGTATCAAATCCAGGACTTTTGCAAGAGAAACCAGGGATCTTAATGTTTGAGCCATCTCTCCATCTCCCTAACATTGAGCATCTTTANTTAATATCTAAATCCCATCGAATTATTTTCAATCCAATAAAATGCTTCCAAGATTGCTGCTTCTGTTATCTATGTTCTCTCTCTTACCCTTGCTACTGCCTGAACTAACATAAGAAATTTCATGTGAGGAGACATAGAACTTCTTCTTTAAGAAACAATAAATCCCTTCAAAAGCAGAGAACATGGTTTCCCNGTATCAAAGTGAATAAATGAAGTGAATTCTCAATCCCAACAAGCTTAAGTATAATTCACCGGTTTTACAGAACCATGGTACTTAGTAGCCTCTCAGTAATTCCAGAATAGAAGCAAGGTAGTTTGAAGCTACATCAGAAATGCCTTAAAAATATTAGGACAAAGAAACAAACAAAACTTTTAGGTACATTCTTTTGTGTATGTAAAATGAAATTGTTGTTGTTATTGTTGTTTTTATACTTGTTTTCCTTTGTCAAGAGAATGTCCATCATAAAACCTTTCTACTATTAGACCAATGGCATCCATTGATTTTCCTTGACTCTTGACTGAAGACAGTATACTGAGAACAACTTAGATTTCTGTCCTTGACCACCACAGGGTACTTGACAAAGTGTTGTTTTTAGTTCCAGCTGGCCTCAGGAAACATGATATTGTGGACCAGTGAGATGGAGCAATGGGTAAAGGTGTTTGTTGTGCAAGGCTGACTAGCTGAATGTCATCTGCTCAAGTGAAGGTAGAAGGGAAGAACTGACTCCCCAGAATTCTCTGACCTCAACTTATGTGTCATGGCAGGGCTATCCTTGCATCCTCACACACATGCACACAACAATCATATTAATAAATACAAAATAGCAATAGAAATACTTCTTGTGGTTTATTATCAGCAACATCAGGAATGTAACAGGGACTCTCCACAATAAGCCAATACAATATTAAAAATAGAGATATGATTTCAGTTAAGGTTCATATAAATTTGTTAACAAAAGCAATGTGAAAATTTACATATGAGCAAGGTATCAAGGAGAATGGTTCTGCCTACCTCTTATTAAAGGTACTAAAATAATATATCTAAGCAACACTTTTCTTCGATTGGAGTGCTGAACACACTTCATTTCTGTACTCACAGGTTAAGGCAGTCAGTATGCATTTTTTTTTCTTGTGAATTCTCTCCTTGGCTCACCTATGAATGCTCAGCTTGCTTTTTCTCTTCTTACAAGGACACCAGGTCAAATCAGAATATAGATTCACCTTCGTGTCCTCATGTAACCCTTATTATCTCCTCAAAAGTCTTTATCTCTTTAAGAATTTGAGGGAATTTAGTCAATAAAAGTTTCTCAGAACTTCATTTTCANTATCTCTGGCAAAGTCTGAAATGAACTCCCTCAGAAGATTTAAAGACGACTAGAAAATGAGCATCTGTTTTAGCACAAATGAGGCTGACTTACAGAATGCTGTACTGACCAAGGACATCCAGATACTCTCAAACATTAGATAATATTGTATAACTTGGAAAAGAAATTTCTGAATAACTTGTGTACTTAACTGTGGGGGTAATTATCTTTTTCAGGGCAGTTTGTCCCTGTAAGTCAATGTCAGTGTGCTTGCAATCTGGAAATAACTATCTGCCTAACTGGTAGTGAATCAATCAGAAATAAGAGGAAATGAAGAAAAGAAATACAGAAAGTTCTTGCCTTGAAATAAGTACTGCTTTGAAGTANACTGAAGGACTTAAGGACAACAAGCATTCAGTCATAGAAACTGTACTCCTTCCATGCTACCTTCAGGATAACTATGGGGAGTAGCCTCAGCATCTCCTAGTTCAGCTTTTATTTTGAAGTTGCACAGAACTAAGTATAGACAGAGTAAAGAGAGACTAAATGCTGCCTACAGCCAGGATCTCCAAGTGATGGCTGTTGATATACATGAGTCATTTCCAAATTCAAGTGAATTTTTTCACTGTAAATAAATTTTAACATTATTCTGCAGTCAGTCCAACTCCTTCATTTTATCCTGAACCACAATATTTATAGAGGCAGTAGCCTCATCTTCAGGTCTGGCTTGTACTCTTTTCTGTCCCATCCAGAAATGTCTAATAATATGTATATCTCAATAATATAAAACTGAGAAGGTGAGCTATTAACAATGAACCCTATATATTACCTTTGTCATCTCTTTCTCTCTCTCTCTCTCTCTCTCTCTCTATATATATATATATATATATATGTGTGTGTGTGTGTGTGTGTGTGTGTGTGTATGTGTGTAGAAAAGAGTAGTGAGTGTATCTTTCTAAAATAGTTAGATTTTCTCTATGCTAATAAGTTTAATTCACCAAGGAATATAATGTCTATGGTTATGAGAACTAATCATTCATTCAGAGTACTTGATATGAGTATAGAATGCCAATGAAAGGCTGACAAACACATATTTTAAAAAGACATTTAAGTTTGTGTATGTGTGTGCATGCTGTGTTCTATATAATTGAGTATGAGGGTCATGGCACATGTGTACAGGTCAGAGGACAACTTCAGGTTTTGGTCCTCACCATCCACTCTTTTGACTCTGGGTATCCTTGTTTCTACTACTGATTTATATTCTTTATGCTAACAGAAAAGGTGTTTATGTGGATTCTTTTGTCTCTTTCTCCCATCTAAAATCACGCAGGATCNGACTATAGATGTGTGCTACTGTATCTGGGTTTTATGAGCATTCTGAGCATTTATGAGCATTCAAACTCATGCTCTGAGGCTTCCACTAGAAGCACAACAGTGCTTAGTGCACCCTAAGCAAATTATCAACTCCAATGGAACATTTTACAGAAAAAGAAGTTAGAAATTTTCCCCAAAATATTAATTTAACAAACTAAAATCAATATATATACACATAATTGAACACAACAATAATAGGTTGGAACAAATGAACATATATAGACTAATATGTGTAAACCATAAATAGAATGATATTACTGGCTTTTCAAAATCTATCTTCTCCTTATTTTATTAATTAGTTAAAACTTTCTTTAGATTTATTCATTTCATGTGCCTGAGTGTTTTACCTTCATGTAAGTATGTGTACCATGTTTTTGATACCTACAGAGGTCAAATATGGTATGAATTCCCTGGAACAAAAGTTATGGATTGATTTGAGATAACATATGGGCTCTGGAAAACAAACCTGGGTCCAATAGAAGAGGAGCAAGTGCTCTTAACCATTGAGCCATCTCCGCAGCATCTCTGTGCCAAATTTTAAAACACCAGGTTAAATTTCCTGGAACAAGCTGAGCAGGGGCGGCACATGCATATGATCCCAACACTTAAGAGGCAGATCTCTGTGAGCTCAATGCCAGCCTGGTATACACAGTTAGTTCCAGCCGGTCTCCAAAGCTACACAGAGAAACCTATCTAAAAAACAAAAGCAAAAGCAGAAACAAACTAACAAAAATTCCCTAAAACTAGATGAAAATGAAAACACAATTACATCTACACAGACAAATCCTCTTGGATATATTGCTTTACAAGGAAAATGTATACTTCTAAGTGCTTAAATTAAAATGTCAGAAAGACAAAACGAGTACAAATAAATAACATAATGATGCAACTTAAAACTTTAGATAAACAAGAACAAAACTAATACAAACACATTTACCAAGAAATAATAAAATTTAAAGAATAAATCAACAAAATAGAACCAAACAATATAAAGAATATTCAAATCTAAGAGCTAGGTCTTTGAGACTATAAACAAGATTTACAAGTCCTTAGGTCTTTGGTACAACTCTCTGAAACAAAGTGAGGTCCCACATTAGTAGGATCAGGAATGAACAGGGAAGCATTAAAACAAAATCCAAAGAATTCCAGTATATCATCAAGGAATAGTTTTAAAAACCTTAACTATATAAGTTAGAAAACTTAAGAGATGGATGGATTTCTGGATTCAGCTA
>LZPO01108200.1:77619-87672 GCA_001675575.1 Neotoma lepida | reverse complement strand
AAAGAAAGAAAGAAAGAAAGAAAGAAAGAAAGAAAGAAAGAAAAAGAAAGAAAGAAATTAAGAAAGGAAGAAAGAAAGAAAGTAAACAAGCATGGTTTACCCCATAAGAATCATTTGAACTCAAACCTAAACTTCTGACATGTTCTCACAGTAGGAGNGACAACAGACGAATTACCTGACAGATAGCATCTCATGTTGTCACCTCCCCTTGGTATGCTAGTACTGATCATCAGGAAAAAATATTGCCAAGAGATCTCCCAGATCCATCTAAAGTCTATTTCTTTCTCCTCTAATGTTCCACTGAATATATGGAATAAAGAACCCCTAGAGGAACAAGAAGCCTTGATGCTAGGAAAGNTAATTGACCCAGACCTGCATGAAGAGCCTCCAGATTAAGTGTCATTCCCCAAAAGAACAATAATACTAGATCTGCCTAGCTGGTACCTGCTGAGGCTACATACTCCAGAGTCACGAGCAACACCCCACTCAAAAGCCCCTTGCCATACCTGGCGGTATAGGCTTGCAATCTCCGCTACCTCTTGAGGCTGGGACAGGAGGATCATTAGCTCAGCTCCTGCCCTGGCCACAGACTGAGCACCAAGTCAGCCTGGGCAACTTCTCTGAAAATAAAGGATCATAAGAAGACTGGGAATATAGCTCAGTGNTAGAGCTCTTATCTAGCTCGTGTAAGCCTAAATTGAATCCCAAATATCCACCAAAATAAGAAAATGAATAAATAAAGACACCTGGCAATCTCTGCCTCAGGCTTCCCGTCTCTAGCCTTGCCTATTTCCAGCTAATCACAAGAATCTCTTCCACTTAAGTTCAGAAAATGAGTGGGGAAACCAAACAAGCATCCTGAAGCATTTGAGGAAAACTACCAACCATTGCAGGAGAGGCCTCTAAGCCAACAAAGAGAAAACAAAAATTGGCACTCACGGTTAATGAATAGAAAGAAAAAATCAATTTAATTTGCACCCTCAGTAAACACAGCATTAATCTTTAAAATATAAAAAAATAAGTGCGCAAGTATTACTCCCCTCTATCCTTCCCCTCCTCCTCTCCTCTCTCTCTATGTCCAGTCCTTGCATCTTCCTTCTCTCTCCCCTAACTACACTTTTGAAATGCCAGATATCTAAACCAGTCTTTGGAGATCCCCACCATCAAGCCCCTGCTAGGATTGCCATAGCAACAGCAGCTCCTGACTTCATTCCCATCTGACAAACAGTCCTCAGTCTTTTCTGGGGCTTCTCTTCCTCAATCTTTGGTTCTTGCCCTTCATTAAGAAACTTCCTAAAACATCAATGAACACCTGAGATAGAAGACTTCTAAACTCACGAGGACCATGAACCCTGTTATGGGGAGATGAATGTTATATTTTCTTTCCTGATATTTATGTGCAAAATACAGATGTAGTCGTGGTATAACTGATACACAAAAAAGCACAACACAGCTCATCACAGGAGTGTTGGAATTACAATGCCAAGCCTTCTATGCATTGTGAGGATCTGAACTCGGGTCCTCACACTTGTGTGGCAGGTACTTTACCTACTGAGTCATCTCCCCCAGCCCAAGAGGTCTCTCATCTCCATAATGCTAACAAAGATAGGCCAAAAAATTAATACATATCTTTTGCTCAACTTACAGTCTGGAGCTAGAGAGATGGCTTGGAGATTCAGAGCACTTGCTGTTCTTTAAGAGGAACCCAAGTTCAGTTCCCAGCACCCAAGTCAGTATTGTGAGATAGTATTTTTTGTACACTGTGAAGATGAGTCNCCGCCAAGGCACCTTCTGATTGGTTTAATAGAGAACTGAATGGCCAATAGCCAGGCAGGAGTCCCTAGGCACAACTTCTAGGCAGAGATAGGAACTCTGGGAAGAAGAGATGTGAGATTCATTAGCGAGACATAGAGGAAGTTGATGTACAGTACTGAAGAGAGGTAAGGAGCCACATGGTACAATGTAGATTAAGTTTTAAGAGGTAGTGAGAACAAGCCTACTCTAAGGCCAAGCTTTCATACTTAAAAAGAAGTCTCAGTGACATTATTTGGGAGCTGGTGGTCTAAAGAAAGTCCAACTACAAGGCAGATGTCACAACAACTTGTAATTCCAGTTCCAAGGGTATTCAGCACCTTCTTCTGGACTCAGACAGCACTGTATTCACATGAGGACACCACCCCAAGCCCCAGGCCCATACATATGTACATACATACACACAATTTAAAAATAATAAAAATAAATCTTTTTTTTAAATGAACCTGGTAGTCACATACCATGATGCAGGTATAGAGGTCATAACAGATATAGGACTTTGCATCCTACCTTATTTGAGATAGGATCTCTCATTGTTCACTGTTGCACATGGTAATCTAACTGGTCAAGGAGCTTTCAGGAAATCTCCTGTCTCTACCTCCCATCTCATCATAGGAGTGTTGGAATTACAAGTGGCCACTTACGTTAAGCTTTGTACACATTGTGAGCATTAAACTCTGGTCCTCACGCTTACATGGCAAATGCTTTAGCCATTGGCCATCTTCCCAGCCCAAGCAGTCTCTTATCTCCATAGTGCTAACAAAGATTGGCCAAGGAATTAATATCTTCTTGCTCATGTTTGCATGAGCTCTGACATTCCTGTTTCAATAGTGTTTCAACAGTATTGAAGAAGATGGATCTATTTTATTTGCTTGATGATCTGTATTTTATTTGTGATTTAGAAAGCCACTAAAGGTAGTTTATGGATAGTAATATAGGTTTTAAAAATCTATGCTAGAAAAAAAAATCAAAGATCAAAAGTGCCAACTATCTGTTATGAGGAATTTGTTCATCCTTGACATTATAAACAAAATTAGTATCTAAAAACCTAAAGTAAAGTATAACTCAATAACAAACATTTCAAATCCCATGATTCCCAGCTGATATAACACACTCAGTCAATTACAGTATCACTCCTAAGGTCTATGCCCACCTCTGTGGATTTACCAAATTGGTTTGAAATCACATGCCATTTCTTATGGTTTGACAGAAATGTCTACTTACAATATATCTTTATTCCCCAGCATCTAACACAGTAGTATAAATAAATTTCTGGCACCTAATTTGTCATAGAAATTTAATAAATATTTGTGGAACAAAAATGGAAAGGTAGCAAAGACTTAAGAAAGGAGAGTGACATAGAACACAAATTCCAATGACATGTAGCTTTTACTTTGGTCCCATCACTCTAGGGCCGATACTTATTTTTTCAGCTGGAAGAACAAATTATGATGGCAACTGCTATATATTACCACTGTCAAAAACATTAAAAAAATAATAATACTAGGTAGCCCAGAATCAAATAAGATAGCATTATTTTAAACCTAGTATTGGGGGCTGGAGAAATGGTTTGGTAGATAAAAGTGATGGCTGCTCCTGCAGATGACCAAAGCTAANTTTCCAGAACCCACATTGGGTGGCTCACTGGGTACCTGTAACTCCAGCTCCAGGGGATCCAATGTCCTTTTCTGAACTTCATAGACAACCATACATTAGTGTGCATACTAACATGCAGGCACATATACATGCAAATAAATAAATAAATAAATAAATAAAAAATATATATATATGATTTTTAAAACTCTATATTCTATACATTTTCCTCTAGCTGAAAAGATGATTAAAGTCACAAACAGGGCCAGTGAGAAGGCTCANTGGGTAGAGGTGCTCATCACCAAGTCTCATGACCTGAGCTCTGTTTCTGGGGCTCACATGGTAGAAGGAGAGACATAGCCTCAAGTTGTCTTCTGACCTCAGCATGCACACTGTGGCATGCATATTAACTCACATTCATACAAATAAATAAAANTAATTCAAGCNGCAAGCAGTCCTATCCAATAATAAATGATAAGCAAATGAACAAAGGCATCAACCTAAGCACTTTTGGCCCTTGGCAAAGAAAACATTGAGTTCACATTTACCTAGCAGGATGAACCAAGGATTTGGGCCTTCTAGAATCACTTGGAATAGGCCTTCAGGTTATCTTTTTTATATCTGAATGATACTCACACTTCAACAGCTTCCTTTTATGTGCACAGTTGGCCTTTCAAGAATATCAGCTATCAAAATCAAAGAAGGTATTCAAGGTCCACGATGAGTGAGCTCTGACACCACAGCCCAGTTGGCAAAGAATTCACAAGTGTCCTGAATTCACCACCACACAGCCATTCGGAGACTGGAAGACAAAGGTCTCAAGGAAGGAGTTGAGATTAGATCTCTATATAAAGACTGCACCCAAGTCAGTAAAAATCACTAAGTAAAGAAAGAAAACTTCTGATCTGCCCAGATGACAAGAGAATCTCCAAATAGAGAGGTAACAAATAAATAAGTGGATAAAGATAATCTCCACTGGGATTTTAACCAAGTTTTGGTTATAAATGAAATCCTAACATATTTCAAATAATTAATGTCTAATAAACTATTTTGTCTAGTCAAAGACATTCATTTGGAAATGGAACAAAGATGAAATCAGCAACAAATGACAAAATTCGGAACCATTCAGCTCAGTGTCATACAGATCAAAGAAGTGAGAATGGCAATCAAAATGTATTTTTTTCTCACAAAAATTGAATTTGCATATATAAAGCTTGAAAATTAACCTAATTTGGGCCTTACTGATATTATAATGTATAAGGTCTTAGAGGGACGTCATAATAGTATACTGTAATATATTAATCCTTTCAGCTCTAGGAGGGGATGAGAGCATGCTAGAGTGTTCACATGGAGGTCAGGAACAACCAGATGTGCTGCCCCTGCCTTCCACGTATTGATATAATCTTTTGTTTGCCGCTGTATATGCCAGTTGACCCAGGAGCTTTGAGGGCTTCTCCCGAGTCTCTCATTTCATTGCAGACGTGCTGACATTGCACATGCATGCCTCTGTGTCTGGTTTTATGTAAGTTCAGGGGATTTAAACTGAAGTTCTCATGACTGCATGGTAAGTGTTTTACCCCCTGAGCCATCTCCTCAGCCGAATATTTTCTGTTTAAGTTTCAGTATTATTTATAAGCATGATATTCATGGAAGAAAAGATATGTGAATCTAAAAGCTTATTTAAAAACATAATAGAAAACTGTTCCATTCTATGCTCACCAAGCTCCTGATACACATAGGTATTCAATAACCATCGAGTACTTTGATTAAATGTGATGCAGTATCAAGGCAATGAGCAAAGTTTACAATTCATGTCTTTTGTCCTTTTATCAATGACACTAGATGGAATCCAGCATTGACCACAGCAGCTCAGGAGTCACCTTTATGTTTTCATTTGACAAGTAATGGAATTCGTCAAACAGGAAAGAGAAGATATGAAGGAAGGAAGCCCAAGGAAATAACACAGGGGCCCCCAGAGTGTTGCCATGCTCTCTATCACTTCTTCCAGAATCCAAACAGAAAACTAGGCAGAGCTGACTTTGAGCTCAGGGAGGCTCTTCCCACCACAATGAAACAGGAGTGCGGTGGTTTTCAAGAACATTAAGAATAACATTGCACATAACACTGCAATTAAGCTTCTGTGTGCACATCCAGGAACTCAAGAGCGTATCTACACATCCATGTCCTCCATGCTGTTACTCAGACAATCATGGTGAAAGTATCCCAAGAANTCTTCAGCAGATTAATGGATAATCAAATAAGATACACATACAACGGGTCACTACTCAGTGTTGAGAGGAAGGGAATTCCAGAATTCCAGCATCTGGCAATGCAGATCAAGCTTGAGGACATTCTGTTCCATGAAATAAGCCAGTTCCTGGAGAATAAATGCTGTAGGACTACACTTACCAGAGCAATTAGAACTGTCACATTCCCAAGGACAGAAGACAGACTAGTGCTTGATAAGGATGGGGTGCAGAGGGAATAACCACTTTGATGGGTTCAGATCAGCTTGGTAAGATGAAGAGTCCCAGAGATGAATGACGGTGATGGTGACATAATGATGAATGATGGTGATGTCCTCACTGCCACTGAGCTGTCCCCTTAAAGTGTTTAAAATGGGGACCAGTGAGAGCTCAGCAGAAAAGACACCTGCTGTCAAGCCTGATGACCTGACTTTGATTCCTAGATCCACATGGTGGAAGGAGAGAACTGACTCCTGGACTTCTGCAAGTTGTCCTCACAAGTCATTACACACACATACACACACAGACACACACAGACACACACAGAGAGACACAGACACACACACACACACGAGTGAGAGAGAAAGATAGTGAGAGAATATAAATGAATAAACATTAAATGTAATAAAAATTGTTTTAAGAGGGGAAATTTTATGTGCTTCAGAAGTTTTTAGCAAGCAGCTCTTTTCCTCTTCAAATCACATGATCTGTACATCCTCTACCTGTACCAACTAACCTTTTTCTCCAAGTTAAGGACAAGATAAGGTTCTACTGAATTTAATGAGAATGATTTTTTTCTTGCCCCTCTCCTAGGTTTTCCATCCATACTTTAAAGCACACACATTTTCATGAACATACCGTGACCAAAGCAACCTGGCAGGGACACTGATTTGAGAACCCCTAAGAACTAAGCACACAAGTATTGGTTCCTAAATATGACTCAAAGATGGACTCCTCCAGCAGTAACAAAGAGTAGCTGGCACTGGACTGTTAAATGTACTTGCTCCGCTAAACCAGGTGCTCATAGGCCCACTTACAAGCCAGGCTTCCTTATGGCAGAAATATTCCCAGTGTCCACAGAGTGAGTTCTCACTAGAGACTGTCCTTTGTGCAGCCACATGTCACTACTCAAATCTAGACCTGAGCTTGTGATATTTTAAAGAAAGAGAAATTGCCTTATGCATTATAAACGCCCACAGGGCAGCATCCCCATCTAAGGGAAGGGAAGAAAATATTTCATAGTAGGGTTGCCTTTCTAATGCTGATTTTGACTTTTGGCATTCACAGGACTAGAGAATGGGTTCAGAATTATGCAGGTGCACTTTGAGCATCTGACTAACATATTCCATGGGGGAAAGAACTCTATATTTCTGACTAAATTCCTCTAGTGCACAAGTTCAGTGTTCACTGANTAATCAAAGACCTCAAATATTTATGGAGCTCTTAGTATACTGTAGGCATTGTTCCACACACGGAGATCTCAAGTGTGAGCAAAACCAAGCCCTGCTTGCCTGGAAATTGCATTCTAATCTTGAAAAAGCCACACATTCAATAACCTGGGAGGGATTTATGAAGAGGAGATATACTGTGATGGTATTTTCACATCTCAGTACTCTAGAATTTCCTTAAAGGTAGACACTTGGAATTGTGGGATATTCCATCATTCACAATGTAAACTATTCCTACACTGCAAATTATCTTCTTCTTGCCCTACATCTCTTTAAATATGAGGTAGCAAAAATAAGTACAGTCCCCATGTTTCTGCACACCTCTCTTTAGATAGCATCTCAAGGAACACAGACCCTCCTGGTTGCCTAGTGAAGAGTTGTCCTCTCCACCCTGCTTTGAAGCAGGCTATTGTTTTTGTGCAAAGACAGTCAACTCCACCATTCCCTTCTCTGTGGCTCTAGCATCTCTCTTTCTATCTGCTGGATTTCCCAGCCTGTAGAATCCTTGCTTGATGAGACATAATCAGTTCCTCAAGAAGTCTTACTTACATTGTCTTATTTGTTCCTCTCCATACTTTGCCTATTAAGAGTTCTTGTGAGGAAAAAAAAAAGGTACTGAAGAAAGTATTATCTATGATGTTAAATTCATAAAAAAGGCTAGGTTATAAATAGCCAAAGAGCCTCTTCCAGTACTACAGTGTGTCACTTTACCAGTAAAACTCACTAATATAGGTCTGAGGACACAGCTCAGAGGGTAGAGTGTTTGCCTAGAATGCACAAGGCTCTGGGTTATAACCTAGCACCTATAAACCAGGGATAGTGGGGCAGGCCTGTAATCCCAGCACGCAGGAGGTGGAGGCAGGAAGATCAGGACTTCGAGGTCTTTGTTGGTGTCTTAGGGTTTCTATTTCTGTGACAAAAACACCATGATCAAAAAACAAGTTTGCGAGGAAAGGGTTTATTAGGCTTACACTTCAGCATTGCTGTTCATCACTGAAGGAAGGCAGGACAGGAACTTAAACAGGGCAGGATCCTGGAAGCAGAAACTGATGCAGAGGCCATGGAGGGGTGCTGCTTACTGGCTTGCTTCCCCTGGCTTGCTCAACCCACCTTCTTATAGAACTCAGGACCAACACCCAGGGATAGCACNACCCACCATGGGCTGGGCCCTCCCCCATTGATCACTAAATGAGAAAATGCCTTACAACTGGATCTCATCGAGGCATTTCCTGCACTGAGGCTCCTTCCTCTGTGACTCTGGCTTGTGTCAAATTGACGTACAAAACCAGCCAGTACAGTTGGCTAAATAGTGAGTTTGAGGGCAGCCTGGGCTTCAAAAGACNGTCTCAAAACAAAACAACTCACATCTANACCCATTTGTACCCATTTAAAAAACATGGTAAAATTATATCTGGGTGACTGTGGTTTGTCCTTCAAATGTTCATGGGTTGGAAAGTCCATCCCTGAAGTGGTAGTGCTAAGGCACAGGCCTTTTAAGAGGAGGAGCCTGCTGGCAAGATTAAGGCTGCTTACTAGAAATATATTTCTCCCAACAATGCCTTTTATCTTTCAAGGCACAAAATGATGTTTCTTGCTGGTAGACTGAAAATCAGTTTGGAGATTAAAGTTATGAAGAGAGTTAGAGAACTAGTGTGCTTTTCAGAACAAAACATAATTCCCTCCAAGCTGAGGCTTTAGTTACAAGTTTCTCTGCCTTCCCAATATGGGTGTCCTGTTTCTTCAGACCATTTGAGTGAAATGAATAGAAGGAGACCACTCAGAACCCTGCTGACATCCCAACTGCTTTGTGGCTTCCGTGAACCTCCCTTCACTGCAGCAGCTCTAACAACAGGTCTTTAAGCTGTTCTTGGGACTCATCAGCATAGATAAGAAGAACAGCGCAGAACTACAAACTGAACTAGACAGCACTGAAAGATAGTTGTTGGAATTCCTGGCCACTCCACCAGTTACATGACTGCACATGCGCAGTCCAGTAGCCAAGCAAGAAACTCAGTCTTCCCTTACATCCTATGTAATCCGTACACTGCATGATCGAGTAATTTGTACGCAGTGTGATCACGCAATCTATGTGCATGAGTGGCATAGTTCCGTAAACCCATATGCAGGGGAAGCCATAAAAAGCGGGTCACAGACTCCTCCTCCCCTTTTTCTTCCCCCTTTCTCCTTCTCCTTCCTCTCTCCCCTCCCCCCACATGTCTCGCCAACAGGCCTGAGCACACCCTCTCCTGTCCCCCACTTCTCCTAATAAACTCTGATAGTGGGTTTTATCGTGCCTCGTGGCTTTCCTCCCGTGGTAACAGCGCCACTCAGTGAATAACATTGTGCTGCGGCATAAAACCAACGATGATTGCTACAGTTGGATATAGTTTGTCTTTGAAAGGTTCATGAGTTGAAAACTCCTTCCCTAATGTGGTGATGCTACCAAGGTGTGGACCCTTTAAGAGACAAGCCCTACTGATGATAATTAGGTCATAGGGTTTGGACCTCATGAATGGATTAACAGGNTTCCAATGGTGAGTGGCAATAAAGTGGATCTAAGAAAGTGGGTTGTTAGAGGCCTGTCTGTCCCTCCCTGGTATCTTGCTTCCTTGTTCCCTCTACATGTGGCTTTCTGGTCCCCCCTTCCCAATTCTCTGTCATGTTGTGACATAGCCAACTGGCCATTGACAGACACTGGCACCACACCACTAGAATCATGAGCCAAATAAGTTTATCTTCTTTACGTTACCTGGAATCAAGCATTTTGTTATAACAGCCCCAAACAGCCTAAGGCAGTGATGTTTACATCAAGAGTTCTATTTTCGTCCGGTGGTGGTGGTGCATGCCTTTAATCCCAGCACTTGGGAGGCAGAGACAGGCAGATCTCTGTGAGTTCGAGGCCAGCCTGGACTACAGAGTGAGTTCCAGGAAAGGTGCAAAGCTACACAGAGAAA
>LZPO01108200.1:65079-77434 GCA_001675575.1 Neotoma lepida | reverse complement strand
ACACACACACACACACACACACACACACACAAATATAAATGACTGTTATAAAACAATGAAATTTGGAAATTCAAAAGCAAGGTCCAGCACATATAAATGAGTGGTCTATGGATTGGAAGCTGCTTGGATTCTTTCAGAGAGATAAGAAATGCATGACTAGANGAGGTGGTGCGTGCCTGTAATCCCTACTGCTCAGGAGCCTGAGGCAGGAAGATCACAAGNTCAGGGCCTGCCTAGGATACAGAGTGAATTCACGGCCAACCTAGACAACTTAGTGAGACTCTGTATCTAAATGGGACTGGAGGGTAGTTCTAGGTAGTGTTGGGAGGCCTTGCTGGCTGGTTAGAGGTTGCAGTCTCTTATGGCCTGGCAGCTTTTTCCAAAGCTCAGCAACGTTAGGATCCCTCCTCCCCAGGGAAACTTCCTGCTCTTTACCAGCCNTTATCTGGAGAATGTCCCTNGGGCTGAAGGACTAACCTTATTTGAAAGCTGTCTCTAAACCAGATGCCTGACTTATCTCTAGGGTGACCTTTGGCACACTTTCCTCCTAGAAGCCTTCTCTGCTGCAAATACTAGGATTTGTGCTAGGAGCTTGGCTATAGGACCCTGCTGCCACATACAAAGCCTTATGATAGGACCGTGCTACTTAATGCAAAATAGGGTTTGTCCCCAGGCTCCCCAATCCTATATATTTCCTATAGTCTGGAATAAAGCTGAGCTGATTCACTGAAGTTATATCTTGGAGGGCTGTTTCCATCGTACCCACAGCTGTCCAAACCCTGTTCCCTGCTTCTGCTCCCTCCACCCTCTGGACCAACGCACCAACNATCTGGAGGAAGAAACAGAACCACAGATAGAGCATTGCCTAACCTGCACAAGGTCCTAGGCTCGTTCCCCATACTGAAAAACAAATGAATAAATTAGTGAGTGCTCAAATAAATAAATGAAATGGATGAACACTCTCTCAAAAAATGAATTGATGATTGACCATATCCAAATTTCCTGACATAGTTTTAAAAATTCTGAAGCCTCCTGCTGGCTTCTGCATGCAGTGTGTGCACAAACAGATTAAGGCACCCACAAATAAATGCACAAGAACGCATTCATCACACTGCACACGTGTGCATATACCATACTAACATATATGTACACAAACATACATGCACCATGTCACACACATGCACACATATACACTTATATATCACAACACACACACACACACACACACACACACACACACATACACATAGTAAATAAGTTCTAGTTGAGGCAGAAAACAGGAAGGGATTACAGGCTGCTATTAGCAATGTGGCCTTTAAGAAGAATCTGAAAGGTGACAGGATTTTTACTACAAGTGGCATTTTCACAGGTGGAAAAGCTCAGTGGAGGCAATAGCTAGGTGAGTTGGTTGGGTGCATAAATATTTTACAGATCTGTCTGTTGTTTACTGAAAGCAGTGTGCAAAGCTGGCAGCCTGGCTNGAAAGTGCAAATAGACCCGGCTTCTTATTTCACCCCAGATAACAAGGTTGAGAGACTTCTTGTTGAGAAAAACAAACAAACAAAAGAAAAACTCAAAGCAATCATACATATGTTCTTTCTCTCTCTCTCTCTCTCTCTCTCTCTCCCTTCCTCTCTCCCTCCCTCCATCTCTCTCTCCCTTTCTCTCTCCCCACTCTGTTATAGAATTGAAAAGGAATTTTGAGACAGAAACATCTACAGAACTTTTGCAATGAGATGCTGGGGAGAGAGTTGAGCCCCTGCCTAACACAGAATGCTGACTTGCAAACAAATGAATTAATTCATAAGGCTTTGGCTTTGGCCATCTTCATGCCCAAGCACATTCACATTCTTCCTTGAAGGCCGAGCTCAGACTTCACCAACTTTGCAGGAAACTTTGTCCCAGGTCAGAACCAGCGGCTTCACCTTTGTGCTTCCATAGCACACCCCTGCCCCACCCCGCAAAAAATCCCACACTGCACTGTGCTAAGTTCTGCACCTGTTTTCCCGATGCAGCCCAATGACTGTTGTAAGACCCTCTTTCCTAGGGAGACATAAACAATGTTTAATCCCTCTTCTTCGGAAGTTCCCAACGACAAACCAACAGACAATTCCACTAACATCCTACCCCCTTCCCCCTCTGGGAACCAGTGAGTTTATTGGGCTTACTTACAGAACATGACTGAGGGGTTCCTGAACAGACCATGTGGAATCCTAAAGCAGCCACACTGGAAAGTCTTCCCCAAACATAGATTATAGTGTCTCCATAGCCACACAGAGCCTCGCCAGATTAATCTTTCCCAGTCTGTGAACTCTAGCACCTCCCAAGACCCCAAGGCCACGTGCAATTAGCACAGAACTGCACACAAACACCTGAGAGGAATGGCTGGAATCCGAGGTAAAAGTTCAACAAACCTCCCTAACCCATTTCTTCCATAAGAGAGCATCAACAAGTCTGGAAACTTGGACAACAACCAGGAAAAGCTCATCTGTTAAAGATGCGGACTGTTTTGTTTGGAGGACTGTGTTCCACAACTGTACTGTGAATTCTAATTGGTTTTAATAATATAAACCCAGAGTCACATATTGGGGTAAATGCTGAAAGATCAGAGAAGGAAGTAGCCAGCCACTAGAGAGACTTCTGACCTCTACTGAATCCTCAGACCAAAAGGGGCGGAGCTCCTGTCTCCACCACACCTATCATTTCCTCTCTCTGCCCAGGCATAGCACTTCCTGTTTCCTCCTCTCAAGTGCTGGGATTGAAGGGGTGTACTACCACTGCCTGGCCTCTAGTGGCTAGCTTTGCAGTCTGATCTTCAGGCAAGATTTATTTGTTAAAGGACAAACAAAAATATCACCATGTTTCCCCTTTTTTGTTTAAAATAAAAAAGGTTATAACTAATATAAGAGAAACTATACACAATAAGTACAATAACTATATATATTATATACAGACCATAAATACAACAATGTCTAGTCCATTAACATTTGACAAATTCAGAGAAAATTATAAATGTTTGTCATCATTTAGGGGGTTTAGCTACAAGTTGTTACAGATAATGGTCAGGAAAAAAGCTAAACAAAGGAGATTAGATTTAGAGATTTTGTCCTGAAAAAGAAGAGGGGGCATATAGAAATGATAGAATAAAAGGGAAGATAACTGAATCTACTTTAATCCAAAAAACAACTATTAATCTTACATATTTTACATTGGTGTGGATTTTAGTTTATTAATACAAATTTAAAGTTAATTTTGTTATACTGTATGTATATTTCTACTTTTGTTTAGGATATTATGTTTATGCAGCTCATTTAAAATGTAATATATAATTAAGAAATATAGCTTAATAGTAATCTATAATAGCAAATTTACAGTCATGTTAGGTATGTTTTCAAGATCATACAGAGATATATTTCAGATAGATAGGCAATCTTCAAACACTTCAAAGACCTACAGAATACGGCATTTAAAATGTTTTAAGAACTTAGTCTTTTTCTCAACAGTATGACATGTCTGTTCCTGGCAGCACCAATTACTTCAAAGAGGATGATGGGCATTGAAGAAATTCCATATAGAGTTTGTTTTCTTTATGGCAAAAGCTAGCCATGTGGGCAAAGAAAGTGCCCTTGCCTCAACTCCTGACAGTATGCTGTACAAATTGGACAAGCAGGACACAAAAGAAAGTGACTGCAGAGTTTTACCAAGACAAGGTGGGACAGTCTTTCAAAAATCTTGCTTCACAGATAAGTCTGTCAGATATGCTAGGCCTGTTGGCTGAAGATGGATGCCCCAACATTGCAGAGGAACTTTGGGTGACTGTCCAGTCAGCCTGATGTCCCTATCATTACGTAACATTACATCCTTCTGGGGTCTTTGATAGAGTTGAAGACTAAATAGTTATAATTATAATTTTCCTTAGTTATAATAGAAAATAAATTAGATACAAAACATTAGACTCACCAAGATAAGATAATTAAGTATTTTCTCTAATTTTGTCAAATGCAAATGGATTGGATATTGTTACTGTAATTCTTACTTAATAACTTCTTTTGTTTTACTATATTAAGGTTAAAACCTTCCTTTTTAATTAGACCAAAACAAGGGGGAAATGCTGTGAGATAATGCTCTTGTACACTGTAAAGATTTATCACTCAAACTGGTTTAATAAAACGCTGATTGACCAGTAGCCAGGCAGGAAGTGTAGGCAGGGTGACCGGACTAGGAGGATTGTGGGAAGAGGAAGGGCAGAGTCAGGAGTCACCAGCCAGAGGAAGCAAGAAGAAAATGCCACACTGAGAAAAGGTACCAAGTCACATGGCTAAATGTAGATAAGAATTATGGGTTTATTTAAGTGTAACAGCTAGTTAGTAATAAGCCTGAGCTTTTAAAAGTAATATTAAACCTTGGAGTCAATTATTTAAGAAGTGGCTGCCAAATATTTGGGAACAGGCAGGTGAGAGAGAAACTTCTGCCAACACACAACAATATCTAAACTATGAACTTCTATGGCATTAGAGTCCATCCAAAAATTTTACATGAGATATAATATCAGACATATGAAAAGTAGCTAATAAATGCTTGATAAGTGAATGAATGAATGATTGAATGAATGAAGTGATGTTAAGAAGACTACACTAGATTCTTGAACAGGGAAGGAAGGGAAGTTCTTGACTCTATTGTCTATGGTCTCTTCCAAACTTCTTTCCAGTAATGTCTGTCTCTCTGTGTCAAGCTCTAACTGCAGTCCCCATCCTCTTTTCTCTGCCTATAAGTAAGATTAAGCCTTTTCAAATTGTAAAAGCTTTGCAACTAGGAAATGTACCACCACCACCACCCTACGCCAGCTATATTCCCTATCCATCATATCTCAGATTGTGTTCTAGAAACAGAACTTAAGATGAAAATTTGTGTATGGGAGATTTAGAGGAAGTGTTCTGAAAAGAACCTAGAAAAGAGACAATAACAAAGGATGATCAGGGGAAACACTGAGCAAATACATGCCACCATAAATCTAACTGCTGGGCTTGAATGATGGTTCAGTGGTTAAGAGTATTTGTTGCTCCTTTTGACAACTACACTACCCATATCTGGCAGTGCACAGATGCTTATAACTCCAAATTCAAGGGATCAACAATATTTTCTGGCCTCTGAGGGCACATGTGTACACATACACACACAGAGTCACACATACATGTACACATAAATAAAAATAAAAACTTTAAAAAATGAAATCTAATTTAAAGTACATAAATCTTGACATGGAATTAGTTATTAGGGTACTTTGAAAACTTGAAACTTGTCTTACCTGCATCAAGGAAGCTGAGCTTTCATATACCCACAACTAGTGAGTCATGGGGAAAGACCTGGGAGGGAGACAGTGCTCCCACACATGTGCAGAAACTCCTTGCATTTCAGGCAGCGGCATCCAATTGTTTTCCAGAAGGAATCACAAGAGGAGCTTCAAAAATATGTGGCTGCCTAAATTCTGCCACTAGAGATTGCTTTCATGAGTTCGGGATGTGTTTTTGTCAGTGGGATTTTAAATTTTTCCCATTATTCTAATGAGTAGCTTAGTTGAGTCACTACTGAGCTCAGTACAATCAAGAAGCCTGCAGCAAGGACTGTGTGCTTGCTCTTTGCCCCAGCAGCAGGAAAAGGGGTTCCACTGCTCATAGTGGGGCCCCATCAACTTCTGTTGCAACAAGGGGATCCCACATCCACCTCAGAAGGAAACTCACCATTCCACATGGCATCATAGTCTCCTCATCCAGTTTCATCGTCTCTGTTCTCAGTGCAACCATTATGGGGGTGGGGGATTCTCAACAGATACTTGTACACCTCCCTTTGGCCATCAGACTATTGAAACAATGGTCCCCAAGGAATTGAAATCCCCTGAGGAGTCTCATTCTGAGCAAAGGAAAAGGCTGATGCCTGATGCCAGCTAGAGGGATGCTTGTCCCCTGGAAGTAGATTTTACATACTTATGACAGCCTGTCAGACCACTTTGCAGGAGACAGCAGAACTGAAACAATGATGAGTCCATGATGGGCAGGACTGCTTAGCTATGTATACTACTTGCCTTCTATTTAAACCTAAACTTCATGCAATGACCCCAACATGGCTTGTCAAGTCACTGGACCTCATTGTTCTCTTCCCAGTGTGAACATAGTTAATGATTTTTGTTGCTTGCTATACCTGTCTATTTAATTGGCCTATTTAGAACTTGCTTGTTAGGTCTTCCAGGGACCAGGCACTGACCCTAACAATTCCAGTTACAATAGCATCTGCTCAGTGTTACAAACAACCACTGTGAAATCCATCTACAAGTACTAGTCCCTAACATCCTCATCCAGTCAATCTCCAAACTGTGTGGTTTGCTTCAAATATTTCAGAAACATCTCTACCCTTCATCACTACTCATAGTTTTGTGCATGGAGGGTTCTCTTTAGTGAGGACCTAGCAGATTAAATCTGTTGGATTGGCCCCTTCCACTGACTGTGATGTTCCCAAGGTGCAGTTTGCACATCACAGGAAATCTATCAGGGCATTAGTGGTACCCACACAAGGGCAATCAGGAAGAATAAAGAGGTAATCCAAGTTGAGAGAATATGAATGGGTAGTGGGTCTCATCTATTGGTTCCAGACTTTCAGTGCTAGATGCTGTGGGATGGTTTTTCTGTATGCTGTGAATATGTGTTGCTCCCATTGGTTGATACATAAAGCAGTTTTGGCCAATGGCGAGGCAAGATAAGGTTGGGCAGTACAATCAAACTGATGATGGAGATGAAGGAGGGCGGAGTCAGGACAGACACTGCGAGCCACCCAGGAAGCAAGATATGAAAGAACCGGTAAGCCACAGGCCATGTGGCGATACATAGTTAATAGAAATGAGTTGATTTCAATGTAAGAGCTAGCTAGTAATAAGCCTGAGCCATCAACCAAACATTTATAATTAATAGAAGCTTCTGTGTGCTTATTTGGGATCTGGCAATTGTGACAAAAAGGCTCTACCTCTGGTTACAGATAGATCTTTGTGTACACATATATCCAAAGACACATATATGTATGCATACAGGTACACAGTTCTCTGAATACAGAAGTTTGTCAACTGCTGAGATTTTAGAGNAGATCTGAGGCAGAGGATTCAGGATCCTGGAGATTCTGACCTGGACAAGTCCAGATTCCTCAGTGTGATGCATGCTGCCTGATTGAATTGATGTTTGCTCCCTCTGTACTCACTGATTTCCCTCCTTACTCGGATCTCAAGGCTCCAGCAGTCCCGACCCACTTCCTTCCTCATGGACCTTCTCATGCCTTCTCATGCTGTCTCCCTTGACTCATATATCCTCTCCTCTTCCTCTTCCCATTTTTGTTTTAACACTACCTACTTGTCTTTGAAATCAAATGTAAGTGAGAACTCCTCCAGAAAACTTCCTGTGGTGTCTTAGACTAACTGCCGTCCATGCCCGTACTTCCATTCCTTCTCTCACCTCTGCTTTGGAATGGTCAGTTCACCCGAAGGGGAAGAAATAAAAGAAGTCAAATCCAGATGCTTCCCCATCCTTTGTGAAATACCACCTGATGCGCTCCTCCCTTGTGCCCATGCTGAAGCCAGAATGGCCTTCACAGCATGGCCTTCACAGTCTCTAAACTGATCTGTCAGTACTCTGAGCTGAAGAGCTGTCACTGCTCATGCCTTCAGTCACCAGACCTTTTACAACCAGGCATCAGCAGTAACTTCTCTCCTNCATGGCCTCTCCCTACCACTCTGTCTCCTTTAGTAAGGCAGACACTCAGGCACCTCCTTCTATTTCCACTTCCTCTTTGCAGAATATGAAATTCTACTATGAACAGGGAATGCCTGTCTGCCAAAGAACATAGAAAGAGAAAGTAATGTTCAACTATAACAAGATTCAACAATAGGAGCTCCAAAAATACATCTTAGTTTTAGACAAAAAAAAATCATGAACCATATCTTTCAATGTGTATGCCCAGATCTCACCCAGAAGGCACCAAATGGAAGAGAAAGATCAGCTCTATCAGGTCCAAATACTGGGAAGAAAAGAATTGGAATGCAGGTAGACCTTTATCACGGACTAGATGCTAAGAGAAGGCAAAAGAGGATAGGTGCTGAGTACTGTAGGCTCAGCTATAGAGCTCACTGTANAGCTAGAGAAAAACCTTGCCACAGGCCAGCAGGTAGGAAAGCATGTGACCCTCTCTTGGGGTGGGGGATAGCTTTGTGTTANGGTGGTATAATTATCTCAGGCCTTTGTATGCCAATGGCAGGGTGTAGATGCAATTCTGGCCAGTATTTAATGGAGCTCAGCTGTTCTGTAAAGTAGTGTGGAGTCTCNCCAGGTTGTTAGTAATCATAGGAAGAGATGCAGCAGATCCATACTAAAAAGCCATCTCCCAAGACCAAGCCAGTGAGAGATTGGGATGGAAATAGCTAGAAGCCAAGGGAGCTCATTAAAGGACCTGGTGTGGGCATGAAGGGTGAGGACTCTCTTGGTGACAGAGAATAAAGCAGACTCCTGGGACAACACATTGGTATGATCATCGAGATATTAACTGAGGAACAGGGATTAAGGATCACTGAATAGGGCCATGTGTTAGGGACTGGAAATATCAGTGAGAGAGGAGCAGTGACTTCCAACAGAGACTTCAACCCTTTTTTGTGTTCTGAGTCTGAAGCACTTGTACAACATATCAGTTAAGAATCAGCAGTGTAGCCTCAAGTCAGTATTCATATTACAAATACGAAATGGCAAGGCTGTGGGAAAGCACAATAAAATTAAATGATTAAAAATTATATTCTATTTCTTATGCAAATAAGGTTGTAAACTAAAAAGAAACAGCTACAATTCATCTCACTTAGGGATAGAGCTTGAACCAAGAAAAAAATTGTTTTTTTGGAGGATCTTCATAGCAAAGGAGGATATGAATCCAGGNGCTGAGATGGAGATTTAGGTCACTTGTATGTTTGGCTGTAAGTCTGAAGATGTACATGGTGACTGTATTCTGCATCTGTGTGTGCTGCAGAGTGCAGGGGCCAGGTAAATGGAGACTCAGCCTTGTGCCTCGGGGGCAGCTCGTTNAGACAGGAAAGTGTCCAGACTAACTAAAGTCAGAGCATTTTACAAGACCCAGTTCTGGTTCTTCAGTAGTGACTTGGGTATCCAATCCTTAAATGTAAAACTCCCTCCTCCTCTCACAGTTATATAAATTCATCACTTTAACTATAAACATAAATAGCATTTGAAATGCAAACAGATGTGCAGCATAGGGCAGTGTGGTTACAAATGATTGGCTGATTCATTTTCCTGGAAGGTTCAAGAAAGGTCNCTAAGGATTTGAACCAGTCACCATCTCTTCAAAGGTGGATACTAGTGTACCTGGATATTCCTTCAAGGGAACAGAGAGGCACAGCATTGTTCAGAGACACAGAGGTCATTTTCACACAATGTGTAATTCTGCACTGAGCCTACCTGGGATGCTGGCAACTGAAATGTTTCCCCTTTATCCCTCACAGATTCACAACACCATGGGCAGTGCTATTACAGCAAGTTTGAGTTTAATTCATCACCTCTGAGTGCACTTTCGAGGTAAAGATCCATTCATCCAAAGGAAAGAAATGGAAAGCAGGGCTTAGAAACAAAAAGGAGAAAGTTAGGTTTGCTCCAGCTCACATATTCCATGCATTGGGAAATTTATATTGCTGTTTTAGTCAATGCTCGATGGCTGTGAAGAGACACCATGACCATGGCAACTCTTAGAAAAGAAAGCATTTAATTGAAGGCTTGCATAGAGTTTCAGAGGTCCATTTTCATGGTGGGAAACATGGTGGCACACAGGCAGGCATGGTGCTGGAGAAGTAGCTGAACNCTACACCTTGATCTGCCAGCCAAGGCAAAGAGAGACTCTGGGCTTGGCATGGGTTTTTGAAATCTCAAAGCCCACTCCCAGTAAGAAACTCCCTGTAAAAGGTGACACCTCTAAATGAAATAATGTCTCTCCCTNGTGACTAAGTATTCAAATCTACAAGCCCATGGGGNCCATTCTTATTCAAACTAGCACAATTATCAAATTCTCATATCTGAAAAATGAAGAATTAATATTAGATGAAATCTCATGTCTCCTCAAAGTCACATACCCTAAGCTCAAGGACAAGCAAGCCCTCCTGTTCTACAACCAGGATGTCTTTAGTGAGCCATGAATGGCATGAGAGGGATCTCTGTTTTTTCACAGGCAGACAGCTTCCTCAAATTTACTCAAATATCAAATCTGGGGTATACAACAGAAAAATAATAACTTCCCCAGGCATCAGAAAACTGGTCTCAAGACAACATTCTCCTGTTAAAAAAACAAGTCCAANCATCTTAATATCTAAATTGAGTGTTGAGTNCAACACTCAGCCTGAGCATCACGAACATCTCAAANGCAATGGGATTCAGGGCACTCAGGCAACTCTGGGAACCAAGGAGTGGGAAGGAAGAGGAAGTAAAAATCATAATCCTCTTGCAGCATATCCTGGAGGTCCAGGCAGAAGATTGTTTTCGCTCCAAGAAGAGTCTCCAGAGAAGACTGCACAGCAACTGTTCCTAAGACAGGCAGGCAGAGGCAGGTTACTTTTATTTGGAAAGTGGTATGCAGAAATATAAAAGAGTGGTGCACTCTCCTTGGAGGCTTTCATGGTGTCTTTCTTTTACCATGATAAAGATTAGGACTAAAAGTGACTTGAGGAGCCAAGAGTTGTTTTCATCTTATACCTATAGNCCTTAATGAAGGGAAGTTGGGGAACAACTCAAGAACCTGGCGGCAATGACTGAAGCAGAGGCCATGGAGGAACACTACTTACTGACTTGTTCTTCAGGGCTTGCTCAGCCTGCTCTCTTATACTAGCTAGGACCACCTGCCCACTGAGGGGTGGCACTACCCTCAGGGAGCTGGGCCCACACATGAGTCATTCATCAAAAAAAAGAACCACAGAATTGCCCACAGGGAATCTGATGAAGGCATTTTCTCAGTTGAGGTTCCTCTTCCCAAATAACTCTAACTTGTGTCAAGTTAACAAAAACAAAAAACAGGAAGGATAGTGAATTCAACTCTGTCTGTATTCTCCACTTTGGGCTTGCACTCTGCAAAATGAGGCTCTTGGAACAGATTAATGAATGTTTTAAAAGATTTTTTGGCATGTCATATAAATATGTAGTTCTAAACTATATATATATGTAATATATATTATATNTCAATTGCATATATATGAAATTTATATTGCCATCTCTAATAAATAGACTATACATGTATTATTTATATATGAATTGTATTTATATATGTCATATATTGTTATGTAGATCTATAGTATATCCACATATCTATTCTTGGATAACATTTCTTATAGTATATACATATTTAGTGGGATGTTCTCTAGGGTTGAAAAGAAATACCATTTTTACTAATTGTTCTCTAGAAGTAAGCACTGATAAAATAAGAATTTTCAGTTCAGGTACAAATATAATTGTGAAATCGATGGAATTGGATAGGAACTGTATGATACTAAAATGAAATCGCAAAGTGTTAGTNTGAGCTCATGAAGTTCTGAAGTATCACCTTCCTGGCTCTGCTCCGTGGAAAGATATCACAATGTCACCAGTAGCAGTGACTACCCTTCTCACACAGATGTGGTGGTGGTACTTCATGGTAGTGGGAAGAGTTTTCTTGATGAATAACTAATGTCTCACCTAAGAAAGAGAAGGCAAAAGCAAGCAGGCTTTGAGACAGGTAAGCACAGGATATATTCAGCATCCTGGGATCCCACTTGGCTTGGCCTACATGCACCCTTCTTCTAGTAATACTGTATCTGAAAGCTTAAGTTTCTTATCTGCCCATACTGAACACACATATCTCTCTCCAAACAATGCACCTACAACCTACTACCCCTGCAAGACACACAGCTACATCAAACTACATGCACACCCCTCTCTGGATGATAGAATAGGTTTCTCCTCCTTTAACAACAATCAAACATACACAGTTTCTACTTAGATACATTCCACTGTGCCTGGGTATGAGGAATAGATATGTCTATGTAGCCCAGAATGGTTCTGGGCACATGCACAATAAGGCAAAATCGTATCCCCAAGTGGACTCTTCAGGAGAATAATGTATATATTATACATATGCATAATAGGGGTGCATCTGACTAAATTCAGATGCACTCTGGGAAGGAACATGAACAGTGAGTGAACAAGGACTTCAGTACTCAAATCTGTCAATTAAAACAGTCAACCAAGTATGCCCCTGGCAACCAAACTCCTCCTCTTGAGCTCCAGAAAAGGAACTCCCCCCACCC
>LZPO01108200.1:32248-46341 GCA_001675575.1 Neotoma lepida | reverse complement strand
GCAAACTTATACAGCCACTTGGGAAATCAGTATGAGGGTTTCTCAGAAAATTGGGAATCAATCTACCTCAAGACCCAATGATACCACTCTTGGGCATATACCAAAGGGATGCTCAAACATACCACAAGGACACTTGTTCAACTNTGTTCATAGCAGCTTTATTCATAATAGCCAGAACNTGGAAACAACCTAGATGCCCCTCAACTGAAGAATGGATCAAGAAAATGTGGTACATATGCACAATGGAGTATTACTCAGCTGTAAAAATCAATGACATCATGAAATTTTCAGGCAAATGGATGGAACTAGAAAATATCATCCTGAGTGAGGTAACCCAAACTTTTATTCTTAAAGCTGTCAAGCCCACAAGAAGGGTTGAAAACTTGCATAATGNCAACCCGCTCTACTGCTTTCATCTAGATTCATGACTGGCCATCACTTATGTATGGGCTGCTATAATATGGGTTTTACTGCCCCCAAAGGCCTTTGTAGGGCTGAAGAGATAGATCAGCAAGTAAACTGCTAGACTTGGAAGCATGAGGGCCAGAGTTCCATGCCCAGAACCCATGTTGAAAAAGTTGAGTGTCATGGCACATACTTGTAATCTCAGTGCTGGGGAGTAGAGATACATGGGCCCCTGGAGCGTGGTGGCCAGACACTCTAATTCTAATAGATGAACTCCAGGCCAGTGAGAAATCCTGTCTCAAAGAGAGAGAGAGAGAGAGGAGAGAGAGAGAGAAAGAGAGAGAGAGAGAGAGAGAGAGAGAGAGAGAGAATGGTACCTGAGAATAATACCACACTTTGTCCTTTGAGCCCACTTCCGTAAGCACACATGTGCACCTGCACACACAAGTACAGTTGCAGACACGTGCGCATGTACCTAAATGAACACACACACATATAAGGCTTGTTTCTCTAGATGCTACCATTGGAAGGTGCTGAGACCTTGAGAAATGAAATCTAGGGGAGGCTCCAGGTCACTGAAGCTGGTCCTTAGGAGGACTTAGGAGACTTCATTGGCTTCTTCTTCATCACTTCTGATNATGAGTTGAGCAGTTTCCCTGTGGGAAGCATTCCTGCTGTGAAGTGCGAATTCTCTACAAGTATGAAAGNAATTGGTTCGATTAATGGCTAAAACTGACAACTGTGAGCCAAAGTAAACCTTTTCCCTTTATAACTTAATTGTTGTTGTTTTTGTTCTTTGGGGGGACCCACCACCAAGCTCCCAAATAAATCACACAGGGAGGCTTGTTTTTAGTTATATATATGCTGCCTTAGCTTGGCTTGTTTCTTGTGAGCTTTTTCTTACCTTAAATTGTCCCGTCTACCTTCTGCCTCTGGGCTTTTACCTTTCTCTTACTTCTGTAAATCTTACTCTAACTCCATAGTTTGCTGTGTAACTGGGTGGCTGGCCCCTGATGTCCTCCTCCTTCTCTGGCTACTTCCTTTCTCCTTCTATATATCCTCTCTGCCTGCCAGCCCCACCTATCCTTTCTCCTGCCTTACTATTGGCTGCTCAGTTCTTTATTAGACCATCAGATATTTTAGACAGGCACAGTAACACAGCTTTACAGAGTTAAACAAATGCAACATAAACAAAAGTAACACATCTTAAAATAATATTCTACAACAAATTGTCTCTGTTGCTTTTTACCATAATGGAAATCTGACTAATATATATGCTTTCTCTTTCTCTTTTTCATGTTTCTCCTCTCTGTTTAAGATACATATGTACCACANATTAATCTCTGTTGAATTACTGACAAATCCACTACATATATGAAAATACATCTAAATACGTGAACATTTTATACATCAAAAGTATCAATATTATTCTCCAGAAATTCAAAATTTATTAAACAACAACATCAAGTACACAATCTTTTTAATAAGTCCCTAACTGGCCCTCAAATAGCCTTACAGCTGGGAGACTTTTTAATGCCAGAACAAATGATGGCTGCAGTGGTTGTATGTAAGATAAATGTCCCAAGTAATCTCTGGCATTTNACTNTTTGGTCCCCTAGTTGGTGACAAGTGTTTGGGCTTAAATTGCTGAAGGAGGTGCATCACTGGGGGTGTGCTGTGAACTTTAAAAGCCTCATACCATTCTCAGTTTGTTCTCCATTTCCTGCTCTGGGTTTGAGGATGTGAACTCAGATTTGTGTTAAAGCCATCATGCCTGCCAGCTACTCTGCTTCCCATCAAAATGGTGATGGACTCTAACCCTCTGGAAGTGTAAGCCCAAATAAACTTTTTTCTTCTACAAGTTGCCTAGGTCATGGTCTTTTATCACAGCAATAGANAAGTAATCAATACAACCCATACNGTAATTTTTCACTCCATCTCCTTAAGACAGTCCTCTTGCCTTCTTAGTCTTTTTCCAGGAGCTGACATTTNATTAGTGAAAACATCCCACATTGGAGGACTGTATGATTTTATTCTCATGAATAGAGCCAGNTTGAACATTTTGGCAAGGACATTGCACAGACAATACTGTATCTGTGAAACATTGGGAGGTACACACTTTTAGAGTTGTCCATTACTGGTGATGAAACTTTGATGGCTCAATTAAGGTGCTATTTATCATAATTCTCCACTGTAGAGATGTTTTTGCTCTTGGAAATGAAGAACACAGACACTCATCCTGGTAACACATGAAATACAAAGTTAACTAAGTGATCATGCTTAGCACTTAACCTTGCTGCAGGTAAGCAGATAAACTCAGTTATACCTGAATTTCTTTTCCTTGTCACCTCTTCTTGTCTCCAATCTGGTGAGTTAGATGCTGTGGTAGTTTGAATATAATAAGTTCATAGGGAGTGGCACTATTATGAGGTGTGGCTTTGTTGCAACAGTTATGGCCTTGTTGGAGAAAGTGTGTCACTGTGGGGGTGGGCTTTGAGGTCTCATATGCTCAAGCCACACCCAGTGTCCCAGTTCACTGCCTGCAGATCAAGATGTAGGACTCTTAGCTCCTTCTCCAGCACCATGTCTGCCTGCACACTGCCAAGGCCCATCATGAAGATAATGGATTGAACCTCTGAAATTGTAAGCCTCCTCCCCAATTAAATGTTTTCCTTTATAAGAGTTGCTGTGGTCATGGTGTCTCTTCACAGCAATAGAAACCCTAAGAAGAAGTTTTAATACATTATCTATTATTTTTCTTCTGTGAGTTTTTCATATGAATTTGCCCCCAGGAAGATTTGGGTAGACAAAGGAAAGGGGCTGGAGCTTTGGCAGAAACTGCTTATTACTTACATCTCTGTCTTGCTAGACTGCTCCTCAACAACAAGAACTGGAAAAAGTGGCTCAAACACTGAAAGAGAATTCTGNAACAGCAGTCTTATCTCATCAAAGTAAATTTGTTACTGAAGTTTAAGGAGTGCGCTTAGGGAAAGCATGTTGTGCCTGTCAAGTGCTCCTGTTGACACCTACCTCTCAGTGATTTGCAAGATCAAGTGTCCTTGGGAGGCATTCTGATGTCATCTCAATCTAGATCTGTTTCTTCATGTGAGAACTCCCCTCAGTGTATCCATCAGAGGTTCCAAGGCTGATTCCCGGACGAGAGCTGTTGGTTCCAGGGTAGAGGTATGACCCATATAGGGCCTGTTAAGTACCTCAATTTTGTCAACACTGTTGACTGGCTATGACTGGAATACTTGTCTAAGGGGNCCATTGTAATCCCTTCCTTAGTACTATAAAACGTGGACCATCTCCTGTTGTAGTGGGAACCAAGAGATGTGCACACCAGATTGTGGCCATATCCCCTACCATCCATAAGAAGTGGATTTTTTATGGTCAAGAATTAAGCAAACATGGAGAAATAGAAGCAAGAAAGGGTGACAGAATATTCTTGAGGTATTCAGACCTCCCACTTCATGTAATTGAAGTCTAGCCTATCTCCTTGCTAACAGCATTNTCAATGCCTCACACAAATGCACAAACACAAAGTATGCAAATGTTTAAAGTAAGCAAATTCACCCCCTCAAACATTTTCAAAGATTTGTTGTCANTTTTTAAAATTATGTGTGTGTATGTATATGTGTGTTGGGGGGCTTGGTTATGTGCACATGAGTACCTGAACACATGAGTGTTCTCAGAGGCCAGAAGAAGGCATCAGATCCTCTGGAGCTGGAGTTACAAATAGTTTTGAGCCACCTGACTTATGTACTGGGAACCAAACTCAAGTCCTCTGGAAAAGTAGTAACTGCTCTTAACCACTAAGAAATCTCATCAGCTCCATCTTCAACAAATTTTTACACTTGAAATTGTATCCAAAATGGTCTGAACTACCAAAGAAAACATTAGGATTCTAGTTGTTCTCCTTCTAAGTTATCTATTTCTGATCTGTATTACTTTCTTGCATGCTTGTCTAGAAATTCAGGCACAAGCAAACAAAAAGTATGAACATAATGAAAACATAAATAAATAACTTCTGGGGGCCTAGAGAGATAGCTCAGTGAGTAAGAACAATCATGAAGATGAGAGTTTAGATCCCAGCACTCAGATAACAAGCTAGGCATCCAGAAAATGCCTATAAATCCAGTTCCAGGAGATCCAACATCCTCTTCTGGCTCCCATGCATGTGCATGTGTGTACATGCACCTACACAAAAACTCAAACTTTCACATGGATACATGAATAAATAAATCTTTTTTTNAAATTCCATTATAGAAAAGTGGGNTATGTCATCTATCTTCCCANATAAATTCTGTACACTAAAAAACAGTATTTTCACAAATATGACTATGTTGTCCACATGCAACTCTCAGAAGGCTACGCATGCTGAGCTCTCAGAACAGAATTCTTTGTGATCTATTTAATTCTTATATATTTGCCTGGAGTTTTTNCTTATCTGTAACTACATGTTCATATTGTCTGAGCACCTACAAAATTCATGCACCATGTCAGTGTCTCAGTCACTTCAGAGTCATTTCAGGACAAGGGTGAATTCTGATGCAAATGCAGCCTGTGTCAGACCTAGCCAGGTTTTGTCTAATAACTGAGAAGTCTTGAGGGAGGGCTCAGTTCCAAAGGTGAAAAGAACACTGGTCCCCCTGAGCTTGAGGTTTCTTAAANGAGCCTTGTGTTTCCATCAAGAGAGAGGAAACCAGACAGCCAGGCNTTCCCATTTGCAGCCACAATTCCTGACAGCCCCAGGGTGATGTTCACAGCTGCTAAAACTAAGGGTTATAGATCTAGTCAAGGAATTAGTCCTGTCATGAAAAAATATTCTGTGTGGTTTTTATAGCATGGCATCCATATCTCTGACAGGCCATCTGCCCTACCCCTCTCTCCAGCCCTCCCTGCACATGTTCTAGGAGACCAGCTGCCTATGTAGACACAAGAAAGAGGAAAAGCTGGCCAACTGGGTTTCTTTATTTCCTCTCTCATTATGAAATCTCCAAGGTGAGTTAGATTTCAGTGAATTTTATACAGACAAAGGCCAAGGGATGTTTAACCTGAATNGACAAAGAAGCTCTAGGAAACTTGACTTAAGACCACCAAAAAAGGAACCGCCATTGCTAGTGGGTAGGATAGGAGATTCTAGAAGGTCTCCCCATCTCTGGTTTCAGTGAAATCAATGTTTGGCTTAAAGTAAATCAGCCAGTACATCTCCTAAGAATTGACTCAGACAGACGATAGTTATTTACTTTGATATGGATTATTCCTTTTTCTAACCCAATACAAGATTTTCAGGGGGAGAAAAAAACAAGATAAATCAATGGGTATCAATGTTGAAATGAATAACCACCAAAAATTGAGTTTAGCTGCCCATCAGGTGAATGGATAGATTAAATTCAATACATATGCACAAGGAGGTATATTCAACCATAAAGAAAATTGTCTCATTTTTAGAAAAATGGGTGAATCTGGAGGTCATCATGTTAAGTTAAACAAGNCAGACGCAGAATCACAAATATCAGAGTTGTCTTCTCTGACGAGGAATATAGATGCTTTTATGTGGGATATTTATTTCATTATTGAGNNTTAAACATTAATTGACAGTTTTACACATGTGTATAGTACATCTGATCCTGCTCACCCCTCTGCCTTCTCTTGTCCTCTTCTGGCCCCTACACCAAGCCCCCATATCTCTTCCCACCAAGTCTCCACAACACTTTTANGCCTTTTTGTTTTGTTTTAGTGTCTGCTTTGTGACTCACTGGTTTACACCAGAGCTATTTCTATGTGCAGGAGTGTGAAGTGACTCACTGGAGTGTGAATAACCCAACAGTGGCCTCATTGATGAAGACAATGACTTCGTCTCCTCTTGCAGCCTTTGACTGCCATTTGCCCTGTGTGAGACAAGGATCTTTGAGTCTCTCCTCTATCTGACCAGATTTATGTGCATGTCTTGCACAAGCAACTGCTGTTATTATGAGTTTGTGAGTGTTAGGGCCACATCATGCCTATGACAGGAAAGAAAAAGGAGAATGTTTTAAAAGAAGGAAACCAACAGGAGAAAGTGAGGAGGACAGAGAGGAAGCGGGGACATCAGGATGCACGCTTGAACTTAGCCAAAAGGTCAAGTGAGTATGGCCACACTATGCCATTCAGGTGCAATAATATAAGGAAGTCCACAGTTTCACGTAGTGAATATGTATTNATTAAGAAAACAAAGAAAAATCAATTTCTCACTTACATCTGGGGGATGACCAGTCACTGACTCTGGCTGCCAGTGAAAGGTAAGATTTGAGGAGAGTACAGACATTTAAATGACTTGTGTTTTATCTGATAGGGTTTTTCATAATCACATAATTATAATAAGTACATTCTCAGTAGGATAGACATATAAAAAGTGAAACAAGGAAAAATCCAATATGCGTTTACAAACATATACATGCACATACAACAACATATACAAGCATACAGTCATATATATACATTCACACAATCACANACATACACACACTCATACACAAATACTNCCCACATAAACACACACATTCTTACAGATAGATGAACTTTCCTCCACACATTCACATACATATGCATAAATATATAAACACCCACACCCCACACCCTCATACCCATTCACACACATATTTAGATACCTTGAACTTTGGAGGAAAAATATCATTGCTCAGTGCTTTCTTACCAATCTGTTAATATTCAACATGTATCATCAGTTTGTTCTATACTTAATGCTTCTTCTTTTAAACCACCAAGCTTTAAGATGGCTGGGTACCCAATGCAGTCATATTCTCTGATTTGTTTCTCCTCTAAGATAGTCTCCTCTGAGATAAAAGAAGGGAAACTAGGGATGGGAATTTAACTATCAAAAGATAGGGTTTAGTATGAACAAGACCTTGGGTTTAATCCCTAGTGATTACAAAATACATACAATCGTAATTATTAATCATATTTCTACTGCTAAACAACCAAACCTCATAGGTAATTGGCCACATATCTCTAAGTATAGCCATACCACCAGGTTCTATGGTCTAGAATCTAGGCCAGAACTAGAGGTTCACTGGGGACATGGCCTCAGAGAAGTTACACACATGACCAGCCCCAAGTCAATCTTGAGGCTGGTAGTTAGGATTGGATATGAAGTGTCCCCCTAAAGACTCATGGTTGAAGGCTTAGTTCCTAGCCAGCAGTGGTCAGAGGTGACTAGGTCTTGAGGTTCCTAAATTTATCATTAGATTAAACTCATGCATGAGTTCACAGCTGAATGAGTTATTAGAAGGTACTACCTAAGTGGAGGAAGTGGATCACTGGGGATTACCCTATTCTCACACNTCCCTCTTTTTCTCTCTCTCTCCAGTGTACCAGCCTCCTTACAAACCCTACTTTACAGCTGTTTGGCCAATCAGTTCTGTTCTACCATGCCCTCTCAACAAGATACTCTGCATTATCCCAGAGGCCCACCACCTAGGTGGCCTGGAACACCTTTCCACTAAGTTGATTGTCTCAAGTTTTGTTGTCATAGCAACAGAACACTACTTAACACAGAAATTCACTCGTTGGGGTCTTTGCTTCTACAAGCTCTTGACTTANTCCTTTATTTAAACATTTGAATTAAATTTCCTAAATCTTCCTTTGTGCTAAGCATGGTCTCCAAGAAACATACCTCTGAAAGGGAGGAAGAAGATATAGACTCATTCTTCAAAAGACATAGTATCCAAGGGGTTCAGATAAGCTCATGGGCAAAATTGAGCCTGNAGTTAACTGAGAGCTCAACTCTTCACTGATCACACACGCCTGTTTGCAAAGGCATGTCCATGGGCTGCACACATCACAGGACAGCCATGAATGTGGCCCTACACATTTGTAGACCACAGTATCATGTTACAATACCAAAAGGCTGGGCAGACCTGAACGTGAAGCTGTGGATTCCCTTCTCCAGTCCCTCAGCTTGCNCCTCTACCACAGCTTGTCCTTTGATTTTCAGAACCATCAACCTCTCCTTGTTCCTGTTGGGATGAGGATCCCAAACACATCTGTGTCTTGGCATCTTAGTTAACCATCCCCTGCTGCTTCCCCCTCTGGCTGTGACGTGTGTATNTCAGATCTGTTTCTGGAGTCACATTCTGTCCCTGCTCTATGGGATGATCCCAGCCATTGGCCCTCATTTCCAATGCCTATCTAGGAATATGGTTGCCTCCTTCACTGATGGCTCTAGTTCTGTCCCAGCTAATTGCAAGAGTCTGACTCCAGATGCCTGTGCCCTCTGTGTCTTCAGGCCCCTCCCAGGACTGTCTGTTGATACAGCTTTGGCATTTCCATCGCTGTCCTACTCAGCTCTCTCCCAAACATGTTCCCCTGCATGTGTTCCAATATGTCTCCTCTCCACACCTCGATCTGCCTCTTCACTAATTTACTTGTTTGTTTGTTTGTTTTGTACATAACCAGAATATGGACTAGGGTCATGAACAGCTCAAAAATATACTCCTCAGGGATATTTGAAGGAATAATCGGAGGACAGGGAAGNTGGGTTGAGTTCTATATTCAAGGCACCTAGATGAAACTCAGTGATAAAACTGCAGAGCAGGCAATAATTTGTTGCATCAGAGACCCATCCCCAACCCTCTCCCTGCTCTGTAAACTGATGAAAGCAAAGGCAATAAACAAAGCTTTGATGACAAGGAGAATGCTTGCTGCTAGAGAGAGCAGAAGAGCAACCACAAGACATGACAAAGGGTAGGAGCTGGGGTCCCTGTTTAGTCTGCAAACAACCTTGAGGAAATATTGAACTTCTGTGCAGATCTCAGATTATTCAGCTGGGGATCCCTGTGCCCTGGAAACGCCATCATCAATCACCCTTAACCTGTGTAGCTCATTTTTCTCATAGCAGCAAGTGTAAATAAAAAATAAATCTTCCCCTGAAGGCAAAGCTAATGGCCACCCATTAAAATGAGCCTGCTTGCCCTAAATATATAGCGAGCAGGGTGTCCATAATTCTGCATGAAATGAAAACAATGTTTCAGAAACAGTCAGCATGCAAGCAGGATCATTATTGGGTTGTATTTAATAATGTTAAATGTTAAATGTAGCTTAAGATTCCTGGAAGCCAATTTAAATTGGTAAGAAAAAAAAAGTAAAGTCAGGGTTAAAGATGACTGATTTGTGCATGTTACATAAAACTTCTGTTGTTAAATTTCAAAATTGTGCCAGGGTTTGGGTATTGGCAAGACATGAATCAAGAGAAGTGGGGTGGGGGGAAACTGTAGCTATAATGTCAAATGCAGGGGGCAGGGTAGGTGGCAAGATAATCATTTGAGTTTCATACCGAGCTGATGTGAGCTGGCCCCCACTGTTTCTAAGAGTCCTAGTGGCCCACCATTCTAGTGACATACACATTTGTTGGAGGTGCTCAAATTCAGTTCAGTAAGAAAGTCTGGAGGGATTGAGGATGTGGAGACTCACAGGAAGTGGGAACACTAGCTTTCTACCATTTTGACAANTCCATGCTTACTAGCTTTCTCTTTCTCCATACTCAACTGTACTTTCTACCCAAGAATGAGAGAGCGGCCTCCTACTGCCATGTTGTGATGTTATCTTCTATCATCCATATACTGTGATTTAGAATTCAAACCCAGGTTCTCCTTGATGTGAGATAATGTGATTAGAAGACCTTGGAGGTATCAGAAGATCCCAATACCAGAGATCAACACTGGCTTCACATTTCATGACATCAGCAAATTAAATCCACAGACAACAGGAGAGGGCAAAGGAAAAAAAATTGGTAAGCATCAGGGGCAGGACAGAGAGATACTGAATTGGTACAAAGGCCTGATGCTCACCAGAGCTCCNGCTCAACAGAACAGGTCCCCAAAGTGGGTTGCTGCTGCCTGGCTTGCTCATGTGTTTAAAAGGGGCCTTTGAAAAGGGTGGAGGGATATAAGCAGAGTGATTTTTGGCTTTCAATCAGAGTACTTGTTGGAAATGAGGTTTCCTATTGGACCACGGGCCTGGGTATCAGGTGTTTGTAAGGGTCTACACTTGACTGTAACTATCAAGGGGGAGGCCTTTTGGCATTTTTATAAATAGATTTTTGGAATAAAGTTTTTGGCCAGTGGANAAGGATCCAGGCCCACTTGAGTCTATCTTGTGTTTTCTCTCCCTTCTCTACTTCTAACTAAGTNTCTTATCCCTTATTCCTCAAGAGTTCCTGGGGTAAATAATGGNGGGGGCTGGTTCTCCACAAGTCCTCTGGAGTTTTTGAAGGAATCAGGNTGTGTTCAGCTGTAATAAGCAAACAGAAACCTTTGGCTCAGAACCACATCCTGACTGCCTGTCAGGGGGGGTCTAACTCCTGGCCTCAAAAATCACTATGAAAGCAAATCTCTGGATGTGTGTGTCTGAACACATTAGGGGGATTCTAGGTGGGGTTAACGGAGGTGCAAAAACCCACTCAAAATGTGGATGATTCCACACTATGGGCTAGAATCTAGGACTGAATAAGAGGAGAGACAAGCACCAACATTTATCTCTCTGCTTCTTGACCACAAATGTAATATGTTTAGCTGCCTACACTTCTGCCCCATGTCTTCCCCACCATGATGGACTAGACATTTGACCTATGAACTAAAATAAATTCTTCCTTCCTTTACTCACTTTTCAGGTATTTTGCCACAGTAACAACAACAAAAAAAAACTAACACACATACACACTGATGAACACCGTACGCATAAGCCTTATAACATTCTGCCTTAATTCAAAGACTCATTAAATCTTTATAAACAGCCATTGTTCCATTCACAGAATATTTTCCTTTACCTCATTATACTTCATTCATATATTCATATATATATCTTATTTTTTAATATTTTAAAATTTAATATTTTAAAATTCATTTACATTCTAAAATTTCTCCTCTTCACTACTATTGTTAGCTGCAGCATGATTGTTTTACCTGCTCAATATTTAACTAAACCTTTTTCTTGACAAAGCCTTTATAGGATTTACAAACACTCTCATAAAATATTCTATTTGTTGCTCACAAGGGTCAGCATCTCCATGCTCTAGAGAAGAACTAGAGTTCTTCTCAGGCTGTGTGACATAGCAGAGATCACAGCACAGTTCATGTTGACTCAGGTGGGAGGGAGCAGGGTATTTGAACCCAGGATCTTTCCTCTGGTCTAATCCAAGGTCACTCAACAGTGACCCTCTGTAAATGCTTTATGTGGTTGCCAACAGAAGTTACTTGCCAGATTCAACAGAGGTGTTGNAGACAACAGGAGAAATGGGCCTTAAATTCCAAAGAGAATAATGTCAGCCAGTTCAGAGAAGATGAGAAAGGATTGAAGATGATAGAGAAGTGGCAAGGTATAACTCATTCAGGGGACAAGCACATATAGGAAGGAACAAGTGAGACATTTCTCAGTAGCTTCCAACAGCATTCAATAGAGATGACACTCGGGCCAGCAAGTCATTGATTCAGTTACTAAACTCAGCACAAAATATATGTGTATATNAGAGACTACACCAACAGGTTCAAATCAAAGAAGAGACAGAGATGGTGACATGGTGTATGTGCATGAGAAGCCTCACACTCCCATGATTACCACGTCTCTTANTGGCACTGAGGATATACCGAGTGATCAAACTATATNACCGGGGTTAGTATAGATAAACTTTATGATAATAACACAATGCTCAAACCACCTAATGGTACATTTTAGAATGTATTATCATCAATGAGTGATATACAAATATATTAATACCGAAAACATTCTAGAGACTATTTAGATTTGTGAGATTAAAATAAAATTATTCTGCTATATAAGGTGACAGTGTTACAATATAACGAATTTTAAAGTAACCATGCTTGCTGCACAAGAAAGAGGGCCTGAGTTTGATCCCCATCTCTATGTGACAAGCCAGGTGCNGTGGTGTGAGACAATAATCCTAGCACAGGATGGGGCACAGGATGATTCCTGAGGTGTTCTGGTCAACCACTCTGATGAGCTCCAGTTGCGGTAAGACCCTGTCACAAAAAGATGGGAGGGGCTTCAGAGATGGTTGGGGGGTTAAAAGCACATACTACTCTTCCAGAGGACCCAAGTTCAGTTTCCAGCATCCAGCTCTTGAGGCTCACAACCACTTGAGGGGATCTAATGATCTCTTTGCCCTCTGTTACCACCAGCACATACCCACACAGAGACAAATACATATGTGCAAGTAAAAATAATAAAAATAAATCTCAAAAATACAGAAAGAAGAGAAAAACATTTAACATTGACTTTTGCTCTCTACATGAATGTACACTCACCCCTGCATACGCACCTGCACACACACATGAACATGTACACACTCATATATAACATACACACAGAATCTTATTTGCATATATGCCTTTTTACATCCACAGTTTTAGTCTTGTGGGATACATCTATCCTGGACCATTTTTAATACCATTATATTTAAAATATGAAACTCTTGATAGTCTCATCTCTTTGAAAATTTGTTCCCAGTTGGTGGTGTAGTTTTGGCCGGTTGTGAAACCTTTGGAACCTTCATACCTACCTGGAAGATATGAGCCATGAAAATCAGGCCATGGGGACTTCCTGATCCACCATGATACAAGAAATACCAGCTGTTAGGAACTCCATCATGCCTCCTTAATATGAAGGACTGAAAACNATGAGCCAAAACAAATCCCTCCTTTCTTAAAGTTCTGTTGCTAATGCTTTGTTACAGTGAAGAAAAAAATCACTTGTCGAAAGGTGTTAAACTAGGGTCAAAGTTCTACATCTGGTTAGGGCATAGCATTAAAGCCAATGTTTTGAATAGGTCACTGTAATGTAACATGAAACTATAAATTGTGAGCAAAACACCATCCCTTCCACAGAACACTNAGTCAAGTGGGACAATTAGAGAAGCTTTCAAATGAGAATGTAGCAAAGAGGATCTCACATGCAAGAGTTGATCCCTGAGATTCCACTGAGCTGCCAAAATGTTCAAATTCTANTGGGAAGCATCCACCTGGCCACAGTTGGGGGCCCTACCAGCTGTAGAACACNCAGCCTCCAGCCATGCAGAAGGGTCTCCATATTCATTAGACAACCAATGATATCTTTTTCCCTAGGAAGAGTGAAGGCGTCAAATCAGGTCCATCCAACTACTCCATCGTAGAGTATCATGTGAGTTGAAGTCCAAGCAGCTACCAAATTTGGGGGCATAGGAGTGAAAAATATAAGAAGAGGCACAAATCCAGACAATCTTAAACACACACACACACACACACAATATATAGGGAAATGCATTTGCTTATTTAGACCAAACAACAGTAAGCATACTGTAAAAGGTTGACCAATGCTCATTAAACAGTAAGTGTTGTAAGACAAGTTAATGATCATTTCTACAGGCATTAGACACAGGAAACCACATGTGTCTCCTTGAAGATGTCATAGCTGAGGCCCTGGCATATCCATGAAGGATGGGAAGCTAACATTCAGCCTTTTCAGAATTTTACTGATAAATAATAGTCATAATAATACTAAGAACAATGATACTCAAGACATTTTTGTTAGTAGATTATATCTTTGATACAGAAGCAGAGAGTCCTCTAATACTTTTAGTGTGTAATACTCCCCTTGTGTGGAAAATGTACTAGTAATAGAAGCTAAAAAGTGGGATG
>LZPO01108200.1:2322-18367 GCA_001675575.1 Neotoma lepida | reverse complement strand
AAGAAAGAAAGAGGAATGGAGTGAGAAGGAGAGAGAAGGGACAAGAGAAAAGAGAGGAGAAAGGAAAAGAAAGGGGACGCGAAGAAGAGGGAAGAAGAGGGAGAGGATACACCTATTAGTACAACATGGANATACCAGACCTTTGATCCTAGGCCATGCTTCCTCAGCATCCAGAGGGCCCTCCATCAATTCACAGGCAATAGCAGGACAAGAGAAGATCCACGCACAGCAGTCAGAAGCTGCCATGGCCTACAGGAGCCATCAACTCTTGCAATGAACCCATCCATAAACACAATTTCATCTTCACAACCAAAGTGCCTCTTCCAAGGCACATAAGCCAAAGCATGGAGGCTCCATCAGATACTTAAGGTCCTGAACTGGATAAAAAAATAAAAAGAAGTGAGCTGAGCACCCCACCTCTCCCTCTCCCTCTTCTCCCTCTCCCTCTCTCTCTGTGTATGCATGTGTGTGTGTGTGTGTGTTTGTCTATAGATAGATGATATATATAGAGAGATGATAAATATACAGATACAGATATAGATGATAGAGATATTGATATAGATAGATATAAATAAAGCTACAGATACATATCCTGATTAACTATAATTGTGAGGGGCTGCCTCATGATCTTGCTGCCGCGTCTACTTGGCCATGATGGACTCTATCCCTTCAAAAACGAACATAAATCCCTTTTTCTTTAAGATAGTTCCTGTAAGGTATTTTAGTACAGCAAAAAGCAAAGTACACTCTTTGGTATAAAATCAAATATTGTACCAGCTATGACCAAATCTGTCCAAATGTGTGATTAACAGCCAAAAGCAAAGTGTACATAATCATAGTGATTTTGAGTACATAATTTAGCTATTAAAGAAAAGGTTGAGTGACCTTATTCTAAAAATCCTAAATATTTCAAACTCCAAAACTTTTTGAGAAGTTTTGATGACATTCATGTGGAAAAACTGCAGGATTGACTTCATGTGACAGGTCACAGCCAAAACATAAATGTCTTAAAAATACTGAATAAAGTTACTTTCAGGATATTAGTAATATATAAATATGAAACAAACTTGGTTTTTAGACTTCAGCCTCATCCCCAAGATAGGTGCATGGCAGTTATAGAGGTTTGCATTAGATGCCCTCCATAGTCTGGGGCATTTCAATACTTGGTCCACAGTTGATGACACTGTTTGGGTGGGTTTCAGATGTGTAGCCTTGATGGAGGTAGGTTTTGATTTGCACCATGTCCAGTTCATTCTCTGCTTCCTGCTTACTGTTAAAGACCTGAGCCTTCAGGTCTGCTCAGCCACCATGTCTGNCACTGGCTGCCATGATCTCCTGCCATGATGGACCCTNAATACCATAAGCAAATAAGCCATTTTTCTGTAGGTTGCCTTGACCATGGTGTTTTAGCACAGCAATAGAAAAGTAACAAATACAAAAGTATTCCAAAGTAGTAAAACATCTGGACTNAAAACCATTTTGAAATCAGGCTCAGAACAAGAAAAGGGAAGAATTGGACTTGATAGCCCAATGTGTCCTGCAGCTTTCAGCATCTCATTTCATTTAAAGCATAGCATAAATCATAAATTTAGGATGAGAGATACTCAGGATGGTTAACATTTCTAACTTAACTGCTACTTTATTCAGATAGATACAGCAATCAATTTCAAGTTGTGTCCTTGAATAACCAACTAGTCCCTTCATCATGGTTCTTTTCCAGTCTCTACAGAAATTAGCCCTTTGTGTATTCTAATAAGAACATTCACAAAACTATAGTACTTTAATAATGTCAAACAATTAAGAGTTAACTTAATACCCACCATTGATAATAGGCAATCTAAGAAAACAGGGATTTTATGTTTAATCAGGGACTCAATGTAATATCCTTTGCCTCAAATGAGCCAAAAGCAAAAANACAGAGTAAATTTAAAAAGGAATCTACAGCCTCACTTCATGTCTTAGACTTGTACCAGCTATTTGAAGGGTGTATTTTGATACCCAAAGGTTACTCTCTATTGGTTCATGGTCTGTGAGATGCCCCTCACCTATTTTCTCTTGCCCCCAACCAAATATCCTGTGGAAGTATGGAAGAAATGTAAGTATGTGTTCACACTTTTTCTGACATATACAAAGTTTTTAATTTCATCTCTAAAGCTGAATATGCTACCATAGAGAAAAGAAATCCAATGTGAATGGTCTACCCTGACCCCAATAAAACTGTTTGATCACAGTGGCCCTTAGTCCCCATCCATGATCTAAATAAACCAAAATACTACATTTTTAATGAAAAGAAATAAGCAATCAATCAATTTTTACATGAATTCAGAAACTCAAGATACCAAGTCAAAAAGTTGTACTTTATTGCTGAGCANGTGAGCAAATGGCATGTCCAATATTAGTATTTCTATGAAGCACTGACCTGGGTCTGTTTTCAGTATTTCTTCCTACTTCATGGCAAGTAATTCATGGTACATCAATTATTTTAAATATGTGTTTCTGGCAGGAAAATCATCAGTTTTAAAAAATAAATTATCAAGGAATTATTTTAGTTTCAGTTTTCATCTCAATATGTCATTTTCAGGCTTCTGGCTAGATCTGCATACTCTCAACTTTCTTACCAGCCTCCAGGACTCATATCAGCCTCCAAGACTCATGGGTAAGGACAGGCAGAAGAAGAAGAGAACAAAAGGCTGGAGTAAAAGGAGGCAGAGGATGAGGAACAAGAGAAAGAGGAGGAGGCAAAAGAGGAAAAGGGAGACTTGGACTTGCTAGCTCAATGTGCCCTGCAGCTTTTGGCACCCCATTTCATTTTAAGTATAGCATGAATCATAAAGCATTTCAAGTGATACCCATCTCAATGTTTTAATTTTTTCCCATTTACTTATTCATANAAATAAGAGAAATAAAACAATGACATTCTAAAAAGAGAACATCTTAAATCCCATCTCAAAAGTTTCATTATTTTTCTATTGCTTAGTGGGAAGCAGAGACCCAGAAATAAAGTCATTCTGAAAGTAGAAACATTTTGCCTTCTTGTTCATAAGCTACAATCTCATTCCAGGATTTGCATAAACAAAGCCTTCTATGCCCAGCATCATCTTCTTGGTCAGGGAGAGTAGTGTTCTACACATATGGTCACCCAGAGGAACATCACTGACAACTGGCATATATTTCTTGTTGAGTCATGAGATAGTGTGGCATTCCCCTTGGGGACTCTTCCAACCATTTACTGTTTGCCTGGTTACCCTGATCTTGGTGTGGGCTCTCCCTTCCTGTGGTTAGGCAATCTGTTACAACAGTATCAGACCATTCTATCAAAATAGACCCATATTTAGCATTCAATAACGGCACGGTGGATGTGAGGTGATAGATAGTAGANGTGAGAAATCTTCCCAAGGATCCTCAGGGCCCATTAGTTGTATGCAATGAAGCCAGATCTGAAAAGAGACAGAGACTAGCCACTAGAAGAACCTAGTGTGGGTCAGTGAGACAGGAGATATTCAACAGTCACTCAAATGTGTTCAACGAGTCACCAATAAGACAGATACCCCAAATTTATACCCTCTGCAGTAATTATGGAATGCAGGCGATAAGTGGCTACTTCACAGACATGAAAGTTTATTAAGTCAAGGAACATTGAATTATCTTGACAANTGTCTGATATAAACTGACTTCATTTAATGTGCACCAACTATATTAGATGTAAGTAATACAATGTCATTTATTGTCCATAATGCTTTTTAAAAGAGAAAATGCATGGCAGAAGTCCAGTGTGAAGAGTTGGTTTTATTTTATAAGGCATCTCACACACACTGAACCATGTTGTGTTTAACTTTTTACAGCTACTTACAAATTGTGAGCATGTGTATGTACACATATATGGAAATCTTGTGGGAGTGAACACTATCTTTCTACTGTATGTAGCCAAGGAATTAATTAAGGTCATATGTCTTGGGAGCAAGTGTTTACCTACTGAGCCATTTTCTATGCCCTTTTCTCACCACATTCTTCAAGGCATCCTCTCTGATGAAGAGNCAGTCTGTGAGCTCCTGTGTGTCTTCATGTGGATCCTTCTGTTGTCACCATTAGTAGCATCATCACTACGCTTTGGTGAGCATTAAGAAATGATTAAAATACATAAAAGCTCATTGACATCTTCTCTAAATTGTTATGGAACTCAGTTTAGCCTAAAGAATCTCTCAAAAACTTACAGCATTCTAAGGCAGCTGCNTAAAGGGTGGGCTGCCTCATGGAGTCAAGTATTGAGCAGATGGTCATCGGTGCTGTTGGTCTCTTCCATTGATATCATTTGGTTCTATAACTTTTGCTACATCTTTCCACGTATCTACAGACTCAATATCTGAAATCCAACATGTCTAACGCAAGTAGTATCCTTCCACAGTCTGTCTCACTTACTATTAAGATCTGAGTCACTTTNGGGACATCTCTTAGGTCTTTGGTTCAAATCCTTCAGGTTACCTAGGCCTAGAGGTATAATTTTAACTACTTTGGAGTGCTAGGTTAGGAGGATCAAAGTTCAAAGCTATCTTGGGCTATAACAGGAGTTCAAGGCTAGTCTGGGAAACTTAGGGAGACCCTGAACAAAAAAAAAAGTGAAAACAGGGCTGGAGATGTAGCTCATGGGTAGAGTGCTTGCTTAGCTGTGACTCCCCAGTATCGCACTCCGGGTAAGAATGTGAATTAATGTAGGCACTATGGAAAACAGGACAAAGGTTCTCCAAAGAACTAAATTAGACCAAGCTGTATGACCTGGATATACTTCCTGGGCTTTTCCCCCAAAGACTCCAAGGCAACATGTCACAAAGATACTTGCATATCAACATTTTCTGCAGCACTATCCACAACAGCTAAGTACAGAAGCAAACTAGGTGTCCACTAACAAAGGACTGTATAAGGAAAATGTAATGAATGTACATAATGGACTTTTCAAAGAACAAAGTTACACTGTTTTCAAGAATGCAGCTATCACTTCAGTGGTACTAATCAAATTAAGTCAGTCTCAGAAAAATAAATACTGCCTGGGTCTTAGTCTTTATAGTGACATGAAACCAAGTGGACAGACAACATGAAGGGACATAGGGTAACACGGGGGCCTAAAGGTGGGGGGAGAAGGAGAGAGCATCNAGGTATGATGGGAACACAGGAGGCTAATGGGAAGCAGAGGAGAAAGGTGAGAGCTCTAAGGCATGGTGGGATATGCTCAAAAAACATTATTATATACTTGCATGAAAATGGCATTATTTATACGTCTGTGTGAAAAAGAAATGATTTTAAAATGGAAAATATAAAGGCAATAAAGTTTAAGGTAGGCAATGTGGATCCACATATTCCAATCTACTAGATTCCCTTCACTTGGCTCCTGAGAAGCAATAGCCCAAAGGGATTCTCTAGCATTGTTTGTGAGCACTCATTATATGCTATGATCAAAATTGCCTTTTTAAAAGTACATTCTCTTAGCTTAAGTTATCCACCTATAAAAAACAATTGAGCTTGGCTCTTCCTTCCTGAACACAGGCAGAAAGTTTTCTTCGGTGTTCAAGAAACATGTTTTAATGTTCAAAAAGTACAATATCAATGTTGTATTCTTTTCTTTGTTTACATTTTAATGCTCTGAAAATATTTTATTTTCTGGAATTAAGTATAATGTGAAACTTGGCTATAGAACTGTAGCTCTGTCATGGTCACCAGGAAATAAACACATGCTGAAGCATTTTGTTGAAATAGCTTAGAAACACAAACAATGGGCACAGTAAGGATCCCAACGTACCATGTGACTCTAGAGGAATAAAAATTCATGTCAAGGATGGCAAGTTGGATTAGCAAGTAAAGACAGTTGCAACTCAATGTGGAAGCCCAAGAATGTGAGTTTGATTCCTGGAACCTATGTAAAGAGGAAGATTCCACATCATTTCACAAAGATGCCCTTTGACCTCTGCACATGCACCATGGCAACCATATTCCCATACTCAAAGGGATGCAGACACAATGTAATAATAATGGTTTTTTTCAAAGAGTTTGAGCATCAGTGAGCACGATATCCCTGCTGTTCTGGGAATTAAACTGGCAGTATTATGGAACTCCAGTNTTTGGGAGCCCAGCAAGATATGTGAACAGGTACAGGTGCTTGCCATCAAACCTGACAACTTAGTTTATTCCCCAGGACCCAGATGGTAGAAGGAGAGAACTGAATTCTGCAAGTTGTCCTCTGACTTCCCTATGTTCTCTGTGGCACATGTGCCCATACACTAAATATAACAATTAAATTTTAAAATCTTTAGATTTAAAAGCTAGTGTTTCTTGACTATTTCACAGAGTCATATGTGAATGACACTATCATTCTCGCTTANTGATGATCAAAGCCAGGCACAGAAAGGGTTAAAGGTTAAAAGGGNTTACCTGAAATTATGTGACTTGTAGGTGTGTCTACTGGGATTGTGCCTAGCTGCCTGGCTTCCTGTTCTGACCCATTCTGCTGCTCTGTAGCAAAGCAAAAGTGATTCCTCAAATGTCAACAGAGACACCATCTGTCATTAGGCATCACCNATTCCTCGCGTGCATTGCATCTCTAAGAAGCACACCCAGCCTGGCATCTGGCTTTTACTTTAAGACAATAAAACTCAAAAAGCAAAACTATAGGGAAAGTGTAGTAGGAATTGGGAAGGCAGAATTCCTGCTATGTTAGGAACATTAGTATTAAACTCTAACATTTTGGAGACAGCTGAGATGGCTCAGCNTGTAATGGTGCTTGCTGCCAAGCTTGACAATCTGAGTTCAATCCCATGTAACCCATATAGTGGAGGAAATTGCTTTCTCAGATCTCCAACAGCCATGTTACATAACACTCTATAAACTGAGGACCTTCAGAAGCCAATACTCTGGTTCCTCCAGTATGCTATCAATCATAAGAAGTGCTCAACATGCATCCCATTTATTGGGCTGTGGTCTTCTTACTGGGGTAAGTAGACAGTTTCAGGAAGTTCAGAGCTGTGTCTCAGTGAATGCTCTTCAACAATATAAATGCTTCCCTATTCATTTTGTATAAGAAAACCATACATGTCAGAACTAAGTGGTCATCTGGGGTAGTATTAATTATTCCTTTGCAAATTCAAAGGGAAGAAATTTAATTTTAAAATCATGTCTAGGAATAAAGTTCAACAGTATAGCATTTACAAGGCCCTGGATTTAAATATAGTTTTAAAAATTGTAATCGTTTCCTTTTCTACCTTTTTTTNGTTAATCTTTCAATTATTGTTTCATATAATACATTTTAATTATTTTACCCCCTTTTCTCAACTCTTCCCAGGTCCTCCCCTCACCTTTCTACCCACCCAACTTTATGTTCTTTCTCGTCCTCTCTCCAAAACACCAAGAATAAAAAACAAAAGACATAAGAAACAACAAAAAAACCTACAAAAACACAAAATTGAAAATTCAAAACAAAAAGGCAAAAGAGCAATAAGACAAAAAATATCAAANCAAAGCAAAATGAAACAAAATACCATTGAGTTTGTTTTGTGTTGGCCAACTACTCTTGGACANGAGGNCTGCCCTGATGTGTGGTAATATTTTCTAAAGTCATGTTTCTATTAAGTATATGTGAGGAAAAATCACTATGAAATCAAATTTTAAATATATAAAAAAATAGTATAAAATTGAACCAAATGAAATCAATGATAAAAAATTTCAATGTGAGATTATAGCTGAATTTACACATTTAAAGTCTATGCTTTAGTAAAGATCTAAGGGTGATTACTCCTCTTTGGTCATATAAGGAACAAAGATAACAGACTGGATAGAGAGCTTAGCAATTAAAAACACATGCAGCTCTTGCAGAGGATGGGAATTTGGTTCCCAGCACCCACATTATCATCTTACAATCACCTATAACTCCAGCTTTAGAGGATATGATGCCCTCTTCTGACCTCTAAAAGTACCTGTAGTCACTTGTACATACACAAAGATGTGCATATATATAAACAGTATTTCTTTATCTTTAAAAAAGTTAAACTTCAGCCTACTGTTTTTTATTGATATTAAAAATCATCCAGCCAGTGTTGATTCTAACCAGAGGATCAACCTCAATGATGTCATCTTCCAAAGGGTCTGTGGTGAGTGTCACATGGATTATAATAAAAATTACACAATCTCAGCTTGACATGTCTCTGGAGATATCTGATAAAAGGAGCCACTCTAACAGTCTGATTCTCTGGACGGTTTGGAGATGTCACAGCAAATAAGGGGGAGCTTTGGAGTGATGGAACAAATTGATGAACCCTGTCAGAGCTCAGCCATGTTTTTATCAGTTTCAAAAGATTTGCTTGGAGTACTCCCGCAGCTCTAATCATTCTAAATAATAGATCTAGCCATTTCCTCTCTCATTTGATGAAATTAAAGCTGCCTGAAANTTTCAAAGCGTGTTGTGCTCAAGAAAAACAATTTTAAAATCTTGAGTTGGTAAGGAGGCCTCTAAGAAAGTTGCTGCTGTCTGGAATATCTGATGTTAACATCTGAATAACTTTTGTAAACATTGGGCCACTCGGGGAGGAAGCTGAGACANCAGGCTTTGTTAAAATGTTGGGTTTTCCAATTAGCACTTGTGAGAGTTTGGGCTTGACTCATTTCCTCTGAGTTTAATTTTATCTACTCAGTGGGCGATATGCTGCACAAGGGTATCCTAGGCTTGAAGCACCATGTTTGGAAAAGGTTCCACATCATATGTGATGCTTGAGGATGATCTCAGTTGTGCTGGTGGCTACTTATGTGGCATGTAAGGTTTCCATACTATTGTGTCTCCAGAAGAATTAAAGTCAGGACATGGTAGAGCTTTGCTGTTGTGCCTCAAGCAAGGTCTGGGATTTATAGACTCATAAATACTGTCAGCTGAAGGACTGGTACTTCATTACTACTTGCAAAGGAAGGGCCTCTCACCCTAAAATCTAAGCTTTCATATACTGGCACATCTTCTCTTATTATATGTTAGAACAATCCTNTTATCTGTTGGCATTCAATGGATAATAAAGGAATATTAAGTATAACTGAACCCATACATTTCAAAGGTGAAATTTAATAAATTCCAAGGAAGATACAACCTACCAAAACTATGCTGGATAATAAAGGAATATTAAGAATAACTGTACCCATACATTTCAAAGGTGAAATTTAATAAATTCCAAGGAAGATACAACCTACCAAAACTATGCAAAGAGAAGTAGCTAATGCAAATCAGAATCACACTATAGATTTTGAAGATGTGGAATAGGTAATTAACAAATCCCCAAAAGGAAGCAGCAAGCCTAAATGGTCTTCCTTTAGGAAGAAATGGTACAAACTGTNCATATTTTAATATCTTTCTGAAAACAGAAGCAGAAATAATACTTTCTACCTTATTCTATAAGATTAGTATTATTCTCATGCAAAACCCCAAATATATTCCAGAAAGGAAAAGTGTAGCCCAAATCTCTTGAACATAAATGCAAAACTCAACAAAATATAAGCAAATAAATACAGCACTATATTAAAATAATTATGCGACAAACATGACCAAATGTTAATTGTTCCAGGTATTTCATGCTTATTTAAAGTCCAAAAATCAACTACTGTATTATATCTACAAGGCTAAGAAGTTGTATCAATAGAGGCATTAAAAAAAGAACAAATTTGAGTGTCAATTTGTGATTTTAAATAACTATCAAAAAGTATAATAGAGGGTAATTTCATCTAAATTTAGGACATCACCAATAAAACTAAAGTGAAATCACACTTAATGAANAGAANTTAATAGTCTTGTTGTAAGACTAAGAACAAGGTGCTGTATATCCTCTTACCACTCCTGTTAAACAGAGCTCTGAAAGTGAAGCTAGCAGAATATGACAAGAAAAGGAAATTGGATGTATGCAGGCTGAGACAGGAGATACAACACTGCCTTTGTTTCCAGGTATATACTTGTCCTGTAGAAGAACCCCAGACTCAGTAACAACAAATGATCCAAAAATATAGACAATTGCAGCAAGTCTGTAGATCAGACTAGAATAGAAAAGTCAACTGATTTTTTTTTATATAAGTCAACAATGAATTATCGGATTTTGAAATCAGAAACACAANTACCATCTATATTAGCACATAAGAAATAGTTATAAATACATCAAAGTATTTGTAAGATATATATGAAGAAAGCTGTAAGAACTTCACTGAACTTACAGTCTAGCATTTGTTTAATTTCCTTACCACTCCTTTTCAGAGGTCCATTTATATTATATAAAATAGTTATTTGTAAAATAATCTTGTGGCTGAAGAGACGGCTTAGTGGTTTAGAGCCCTTACTGCTATTTTGGAGAGAACCCAAGTTCCATTCCCAGCACCCCCCACATGTTGGCTTACAACTATCTATAACTCAGTTCTAAGAAATCTGACACCCTCTTCTGGCCTTTATAGCACCAGGCACATACATACATGCAATCAAATACTCATACACATAAAATTAAAATAAGTAACTGTTTTTAAAAGTGTCTATGCTGTGATAACATTATAAAAGTATATTCACAGATAGATCTGTGAACACTGGTAAGATGTCCTCATGGTTTTTATTGGGAAATAGATTTTCCCAGTATGGAAGGTTTTTTGAGGTGGTCTCGTGTCTTCTGGAAACACCCTCAACCATCGTCTTGTTCCTTTCTGCAGCCACAGATCTAAGCCACAGGAAAAGTTTGTCAAGCTATCTGAAAACTTTATTAAATGGAATATTAGTCATGTCTATCTCATTGATTAATAAGGAACAATAGCTAATATAGCACTTCTACTTTAGTACCTTATACATAGGAAATACTTGGTAACCACTAGCTGTTGTTTTCCTACTGAATCATATAAGTGCTACAAGGGCCAAATTATCATGCCATTCCTACAAATAAGATATTACATGGGATTCTCCAGCAGAGCTATCTTTCTATAGTTTCATTAACAGGTGTCTGTGATACCCAAGGTCAAAGAAGATGCCAGTAGAACAAATTTTTGAACTTGGAAAGTAGACGTTATCAGTGACAACATGTACATATATCGAAATTATGTAAATTGGTTATTGTCATTGTAATTAGAGAAAAAGAAAATGGAACTGAGAAAGTATTCAAATCTATTTTCTAGGGTTAGAGAGATGAGTCAATAGTTGAGTTTGCTGCTCTCACAGAGCACTGGAGTGTGGCTTCCAGCACCCCCATCAGGCAGCTCACAGCTCCAGGGGATCCAACAACCTTTTCTGGTTTCAGTGGGTATGCTCACGTACGCAAAGACAAAACTAAAATCTAATAAAATATTTTCTAAAAGTAAATAAATAAAAATAATCCATATTTTCCTAGATAAAAAGAGTATTGTTAAGATGGCCATAATCTTTAAATCAAGCTACAGAATCAATGCAGTCCCTCTTAAAAATTCAACTATTTTGCATCAATTTAAGTCTTGTGCTAAAATAAAAATAATAAATAAAATAAAAAAACTTAAAAAGTCTTATAAAAACGTAAAGAACCCTAATAGAAAAAAGGAAACAACCAAAAACACCTTAAATAAGAACCAAGTACAATTTAAATGGATTCATTACTGTGTACAGCAATATAACAATGAAGATCTTGCTCTACTGACCAGAATAGTCAGATCCACAGACTAAAAGGAGCATGCTAGAAATAACTCTCACATACATGCTCAATTGACTTTGGACAAGTATATTTGGTTAACAGTTCAATGGCAGGTATGGTAGAAAAGAAATGCCTGAAATTCTGTTTTATCAAGTGAACAGCAATATCCATAGGAAATAAATAAACGAATAGATAGCTAAATAAATAAATNGACAAATAAAAAATGGTAGAGGACAGACACACATCTACGGGCAAAAAATGTCAACCAGGGCTACAATCTACAGTACATGTGAAAATTAACTCAAATATACAGGCCTAGATATAAGAGCTAAACCTACTAAAACCACTAGAGGAAAACAGGACAAATGTTCACAGTTATTGATCAGGCAATGGTCTTTAGATATGACACCAAAACCACAACTGTTGTGCTACAAAAAATACATCAAAAGAGACATCAAAATTTTCCACTTGGTACAACACTACAAAGAAAGCAAAACAGTAGACGAGAAACTACTTCCAAGTCACACACACCAAAAGACAATCGTACCTGCTGTGCATATATCACATACATGTGGGTACCAAAACTTTCGAACATTTGAACAATTGAATCATAAAAAGACAAACAGAAGTTGTAACATGGGTGAATGATCTGAGCAGACACTTCCCCAATGCCTATGTAAGGATGACCAATCACACATGAGAAGATATTCACTATCATTGGTTATAATGCAAAATCAAAGAGACCACTTCACACACAGGAACACTGCTAATGACACAAAGACAAACAATCAATATTGCTGAGAATGTGGGGCGACGGGGCCCTCCAGCTGTGCTGATGCAAGTGTCAGGAGGTGAGACTTTGGAGAGAGTTTGGAACTTACTCAGAATGTTAACAGGACATGATCTAAGAGCCAACATTTGCCTTCTGTGGTGGCTACTTTTGAAGCAAGAAGTCAAAGACTCCATCTTGGAAGGTAAGTCTAAAATCAAAAGATTGATAATGAATTCATACATTAAAATGTCACAGGCTATTTTTATGCATGTACAAATTGTCGGTTCTATGGGGAGCAAATGCTCACTGCATCTTTACTAGCATCAGCATTGGTTGGTTCAATTTGTCATTGNTATTTTGCCTGCTCAGGAGATTTAATTTATGTCCTATTTATAACCAAGGTAGACTTGCATGTTTGTATTTGACACTATTATCTTAAATTTTTGATAACCACAAGGTTGGAGCTGGGTTTTCTTTCCTGGCAAAATGTAGAGGTTTACTTACACAGTTGGATCTTTGGGTAGCAAAGACCTTTATCCTTCACAGGTCTCTCCGTACTCTAACCAGAACTCCCTGATGCCTGAACCTCTGATTCCAGATGGAAAGAGATACTTTGATTCCGAGATACCTGCTGTGCACTCAAGGAAATTCACAACCAATCTGGGCAGTTCCTACTNTTTGTGAATGCTTCTCAATCTATCTCTTCCATTACTGTCATCTATATTTTCATCATCTCCACCTCTACCAGCCCCATCTCTTATGATTTCATTGTTCTCAATTATTTCTATATCTGATATTGTTCACTTCTTGTCATTTCTCTAACATCACCTCCATCTTTGCCATCACCTCCTTCTCTGCCACTACCTCCTCTGCCACCACCTCCTTCACTGCCACCAACTCCTTCTCTGACATCATCTCCTTCTCTGATATCATCTCCTTCTCTGCCACCACCTCCTTCTCTGCCATCATCTCCTTCTCTGCCACCACCTCCTTCTCTGCCATCATCTCCTTCTCTGCCACCACCTCCTCCTCTGCCATCATCTCCTTCTCTGACATCATCACCTTCTCTGACATCATCTCCTTCTNTGACATCATCTGTCACTGCCTGTCTTCCCATTCTCTTGTTATTTCTGTCATCTCTCTCACTATCATCCCTATTTCATTTCTTCTTTAGTACATCTTATCTTTTCTCACTCATTGAAATTCTTTATAATACTTTAGAAAAAACAAAACAAAAAATCCTATTTTGTTGCATGTATATATGTAATTCCCAATAAACAAAATAAGTTTTAAAATGGCAGCTAAGGCACATGGTACTTGGTTCATATCTGTGGGATTAGTTCTCTACAGTGTTGCCACAGGAAGCTACAATCAGTTTTAGGATAAGATTTCTTATTTGTCTAGAATTGTCTCATAGCAGACAGATGAGACTGTAACGTCCCTGAGTACCCCAGTCAAATACATTGGTATTTCCTCTGGGCTCCAGTGGAAGGCAAGAGGTAAATTCAACACTCTGTAGGTCTGCTACATAGCAAGGAGCTGCTGAGCACCAGCGATCACCTTATACCACTTGATATCCCACACTAAAGTTTGGAATTAATCCAAATGTTGTACAGGAAGTACTGGGTAAGAGCTGGGATGCACACCCTGCCTTATTGACCCCGCAAGCCAACCCCAAGATCCCAACTCAAGCCTACCTACGGGATATTACTGATNTTGAGGTCACTGCCTCTTTGTCCAATCTGGTCATCATGAATCCTTGAATGTATATCAGGAAAGACCTAGTGTGGAGAGAAAATTGTCCTATTCTTCCCTGTATCTTTTCCATCTCTGTCAGAGTGTTTAGGGCACAAGGTGCTTGGTTTGTAGTCAGGNAATTAATCATTACAGTGTGTCTATGGAAAGCCACAAGCAGCTTGAGGATAAATTTTCAAATTTGTCCAGATGTGTCTTGTAGCAGGTAGATTAGACAGCAATGAGTACACTGTTTGCTTACTTCATATCTNGAATGTTCTTCTGCATTATCACACTTGTTCTCCAGTACCCAAATAGACAGAGAGTGGACTGTCTGAGCACAGGATGAAACCATAATGCAATTAGTGCAGCAATTAGGATCATGACAATGACAGTGTGTATTCTTGAATTGTTCCTATGCAGAGCAAGATTGTACAGACAAACCAAGACCCAGAAAAGCTCAGTAGTCTGTCCAAAGACTCAGAACCAATAACAAGGTTGAGCCCCAGCTCTCTGACCACAGAAGTCAGGTAAAGGAAAACCCCCAATCTTTCTGCTNTGACCTGGGAGCCAGCATCAGGACAGAGGCAAGCAGCTCCCAGCAAACCTCTCTTTTTGAAAATGCTTTTAAGCACCTATGAAAGTCCCAGAGTACCCAATAACTCAGTCAGAACACCCCATAGACTCATCCAGAGCACTCCACAGACTGAGCCAGAGTACCACTATGGCTTACCTGATTCTCTAGTCTGCATTTAATGTTGCAGTGTACGCTTTAGGTTGAGGAGCCATCTCTTGACTTGGGCTGGGTTGAGCTGTGCTGAGCTGTGTTGTCTTACACAAGCAAGCTTCCTCTTTCTCTCTCTCTTTCCCTCCTTTCCTTCTCGGGACTAAATAGGTCTGACCCTCTATAGATTCTGAAATCTGACAAGATTGTGTTGAGAGTAAGATTGACCATGGTTTGCCTGCGTCTTTCTCTCTTCTCCTCTCCGCTCTGCCCTTCTNTTGCTCTCCCCCAACCATAACCCTACCCCACCCCACTTATACATTCTAAATTTCTAAGACCATGTGCCAACATTTCCCATTCAACTCTCCCAAGGCAGCCAGGCTGCTCCATGGTGACTTGTTCTATAATCTTCCACTGACACTTGAAACCACAATTATACTGATAGGAAAAGTGAGGAGTTTTGTAAAGGAGAATATTTTATTGATATTTGTACAAACTAATCCCAAGAATGAGATTGTAAAGGGGGAGATATTTAAATATTCTAAACTTGCAATAAAAATCAACTGACCTTTCTATGAATTTGTTTAATAATTACTCTGGCATTTTCCTACCTAATTGAATTAGAAAAAGTAGTCAAAAGGTTTGTCTAGTCCATATTAAATAATTCTCCTCTGAAGTTGAAAGCCTTGTTTAAGCANCTCTTAAAGTGAGAATCACATCAGCTGTGAAAACTCAGCTGTGGGGGTGTTCTGTCCATTCCTGCCTCTCTGCTTCCCTTAGGTTTCTGCCCAGGGACACCATGTACATTTCTGTCCCAATTCCATTTCCTTGGTAACGAGCATCCTGTTGTTGGAAGCCTGAGACTTCACTAGGGTTTAAGGACAGAAGGCCTCACTCATGTCTCTAAAAACCCTCACCTCATCACTGATGAGGAGTAAGCAGTCAGGTGAGTTGTGTTTGCCTCTCATGACCTTCTACACTGTCAATACTCCACAGAAATGCCTCTAGCTAATAGGCAAGAGAATGAAATAGACCNTAAGTGTGCCATGANAGAGGGGCAGGATGATCATGAACAGCAGCTGCTCCATTTGCTCCAATACCTAGGACTTTAGGTCCTGCCTCCAGGACCAAGCCACAGCAGGTGCTTGCACAGCAAGTGTCTTGGCTATCTCTACT